>LOJH01048644.1:0-12997 GCA_001685095.1 Ellobius talpinus
AGGTTGAGGTGTGTTTCTTGTATGCAGAAGGATGGATTCTGTTTTTGTATCCAAACAAAAAACTGTTAGCCTGTTTCTTTTTATAGGTGAGTTGAGTCCATTTATATTAAGGGATATTAATGACCAGTGATTGTTATCTCCTATTAATTTAGTTTTTGTTGTTGGAGATGTTATGTTGTGTGTTTTTTCCTTCTTGGATTTGCTGCTGTGAGATCGTCTATTGTCTGTGTTTTTGTTGATGTAGACAACTTACTTGGGTTGGATTTTTCTTTCTAGTACTTTTTGTAGGGCTGGGTTTATGGATAGGTATTTGTTAAATATGGTTTTGTCATAAAATATTTTGTTTTGTCCTTATATGGTGATTGAAATTTTTTGCCAGCTATATTAGTCTGGGCTGGCATCCAAGGTCTCTTACTGTCTGCATAACACTTGACCTGGACCTTATGGCTTTCATTGTTTCCATTGATAAGTCAGTGTAATTCTTATAGGTCTGCCTTTATATGTTACTTGGCCTTTTTTCTTTGCAGATCTTAATAGTCTTTGTTTATTCTATATGTTTAGTGTTTTGATTTTTATGTGGTGAGGGCACTTTTTTTGATCCAGTCTATTTGGTGTTCTGTATGTAGGCTTCTTATATGTTCATAGGCATATCTGTCTTTAGGTTGGGAAAGTTTTCTACTATGATTTTGTTAAATATATTTTCTGTGCTTTTGAGTTGGACTTCTCCTTCTATCCCTATTAATCTTAGGTTTGGTCTTTTCATGGTGTCCCATATTTCCTGGATATTTTGTGTTAAGTTTTTGTTAGAGTTAATGCTCTCTTTGACCATTGAGTCTATTTCTTCTATTATATCTTCAGTGCTTGAGGTCTCTGGTTCCTGCCTACTCCCTTGGAGGTCCCAGACTCATGCCTGGACCCACAGAGGTCTCTGGTTCCTGCCTACTCCNTGTTAAATATATTTTCTGTGCTTTTGAGTTGGACTTCTCCTTCTATCCCTATTAATCTTAGGTTTGGTCTTTTCATGGTGTCCCATATTTCCTGGATATTTTGTGTTAAGTTTTTGTTAGAGTTAATGCTCTCTTTGACCATTGAGTCTATTTCTTCTATTATATCTTCAGTGCTTGAGGTCTCTGGTTCCTGCCTACTCCCTTGGAGGTCCCAGACTCATGCCTGGACCCACAGAGGTCTCTGGTTCCTGCCTACTCCCTCTGAAGTCCCAGGCTCACACCTGAACCCACAGAGGTCTCTGTTTCTGGCCCAATCCCTCAGGAGTTGCTCCCTTGTACCTTCTCCTGTGGAATTTGCTGTCCCAGGCCTGCTCCAGCCTAGGTTGCTGGCTCAGTCCTGTTTCCATAAATGTCCCTGGCCTGTGACCACTCCCACAGAGGTCCCTGGCATGGGCTTGGTCCCACAAAGGTCTCTGGCTCCTGTCTACTCCCTCGGAGGTCCCAGACTTGCACTGGGACCTGCAGAGTTCCTGGCCACTTTTGGTATTTCTTGAACTTTGGAGGCCTTTATGAAGTTTTTTACCTACAATGATATTGTGAGTGTATTCTCTCTGTTTTCCTCCAGCAATTTCTGAGAGCCTCGTCTTATAGCTAAAGTCACTAACCCATTATATAAGTTTTTAAATAAGATGAGACCCATGGGTCCAGTTTAATTTTTCTAATGTAAACGTGCAGTTTTCCTAGCATCACTGAAGATAATGCATTTTCTCCAATGTATGTGTTGGGAAAGTTGTTGAAAGTCAAGACGCTATTTCTGAAAGAGTATGTTTCATTCTCTATTTTATTTCATGTTCTCAACATCCATTTTTTGACCAGTAACAAGCTGTTTTTGTTACTGTGACTCTGTAGTATAAGCTTAAATTAGATATTTTGATGTCCCCAGTCTCACTCTTTTTGAGTAAGTTGTGTTGGCCATCCAGGATGCTATAATGCTGCCTGGTGAGTTTCAGAATTATTTCTCATATCTCTGTGGAGAGTGTCATTGGAATTTTGACAAGGATTGTATTGTATTTGTAAATTGCTCTTGATGGTCTGGCCTTTCTCACAGTATTAATTGTGCCAAACCATCAGGTCTTTATTAATATTAATGTACTTTATTTTTAATTTCTTTATAAAATGTTTTGAAGTTTTCTGTACTGAAGTCCATCAGCCACTCAGTTAACTTTATTCCTAGGAATTCTTTTTGAGGGGTTACGATTGCAGTTGTTTCCCTGACTTCTTTCTCGGCATGCTCACTCTTTGGGGAAAAGCTACTGCTTTGTGTACATTTTCTAATAATTCCCAATGGCTGCTGAGAGTGGTTTATTCTGTCTCTTGGATGATGTGTTTTGTAGATGTCTGTTAACTTCCTATGAACTATGGCAGGGCACAAGTTTGAACTTTCTTTGTTGCTTCCATTGTTGTTGTTGTTGTTGTTGTCTGTGTGTTCTATTAGTCAGTATGCGTTCACACTGGGGAAAGTGTGGCATTGTGGTCATCCACCACTGCTGCAGCTGGGCCAGTCAGAGCCTCTGTGTCTATGTCTCTTTGTTTCATGAATTAGGATGTATCAGTGTTGGAAGCTCATGTATATATGATTCTTACACCATATTGAGAGATTATTTACTTTCTTTATTGATATGTAGTGACCTTCTTTATCTCTCCTAACTTGGGTTTAGGGTCAGTTTATCAGAGAGTATAGCTGTCCCTGCTTTTTGTTCTGCTTCACTTCCACATCTTCACTTTCAGTATGGATGCATCTTGGCCAGTTTCTTACAAACCATCCATGCTCACAACAAACTGTTCCACATCTTCAACTCGAGACTTAGAGGCTTTTTATTGGGAGGGATTTGAGTCCTGTAATATTGTTGGTTCTTTTCCTAGTAGATTTATTTTTTCCCATTTCTTTCTCCTTGATTCATATTAGGATTTTGGTGATTTACTGTGTGGGACTTTGTAATGTTTTCCTACATTTCCCTTTTCCAATTTCTTCCCCACCTGAAACTTATTTGTTACGTTGTTAATGGATTCTGCCATTCTTCCTTGTCTATGTGTTAAGCTACCTTAACTATCCTCTGCAATGGCTGCCAATGGCCATGTCTTGCTTCAGTTCATACGTGTGTTAAAATGTCTTTAGTTCTTTATAGGTTTTATTGTATATATTTACTCATTCATTTGTATGTATTCTTCCTCGTTTAGGGTAATTTTGTTGCATGTATCTGATGGGAATTTTAGAAAATAGACAGTATTTTATCATGTGATTAGTTTTATAAGGTATTATTTTATGTAGTTTAAAGCAAACTAATTATCAGAGAGTCATTGATGTTACTCTAATTCACTTAATGTTTTCTCTTTCTTCTTTTGCAGCTTTTATTCCAGGGCAGGAACCCTGGCGTGGCCTGGGAATTCTCACTGCCAAGGTCAATGAATAAGAAGACCCCAGCTGTCCAGCCCAGCTACACATGGGCCATCATACGCTCAGAGTGCTCTGTCTCCTGTGGAGGGGGTAGGTCACTTTTCATGCTGCCCCAGAGGTGGAGAATAGGTACCAAATGCCCAGCCCAGCTACACACTGGCCATCATATGCCCAGAGTTATCTTCTCCTGTGGAGAAGCTAGGACACTTCTTTACTACCCCAGAAGTGGTGTGTGGGTAACTGAAGGAAACCAGGCCATGAGTGCTGAGAAACAGACTCATACATAGAAAATATAGTGATGGATAGTGTGATTTCTAATCAACCTTACTGATGAAATTAACTGTCATTTGTCACCAACTCATATACTCAAATCCCCCAGAAAACTTCATAATGTAAAAACTATATTGACTATGATAAGAAATATCATGACAGAAAGACACAGTATCTAATAGATTTATTATCTTAGTATAAGATAAGGTGCTAAGGCCAAGTGTCTACCCTGGGCCCTGGGCACAGAACACCGGCCTTACCCTGGTGGGCACAGCCAGTTCTTCTCTACATGCTGCTGGGTAACATACTCATGCATCTGGGGTTTCACATCTGCTTTGGAACCAGAGAAGGTGGTCCATCAGTGTCCATGTGAATATTTGCTGCAGTGCTTCTCATTTCAATAGGAATTTATCCCTCCAAGTTCATGCAAGAGTTTGGTCCCCCAAGGTCTCATATTAGTGCATCTAACAGAGTAGAAAACTAATTCCACTGTAGTATTAGTGGAGGGACCTTTGGGAAGAGATTATGGAACTGCTCTGAAGGTCGTTCTGCAGGAGTCACATACACAAGGACACCCCAAGGATGGAAGGGGTGGGTGGGACTCACAGGGGAGGAGGGGTGCCAAGGGTGTCTTCAGTGTCAATACAAAAGTAAAGGGAATACCACTGAAGGGTGTGCATCCTGGACTGCCATGGCCTGAGACGCAAGAGTGTAGCTGTAAGAGATGAGAACCTAATCATCTAGTAGATCTAGAAAGACCCTGAGACCAAGATCTTACCACGTTCATTGCACACATGTTATGAGCAAAGCGCGCCAAGGATGAAAGAAACTTCTTGCTCCTGACTCTGACTTCTCTGCCCTCTGTGGGGGAGGAGTTCAAACAGGTCCTCCTGCCTTCCTCCCTGTCCATGTCTGCATGACTATCTGTCACACTGGTTGGATGCTGAGAGTGACCCCTGAGGTCCTGCCCGGTTTTGTTCCGTGGTCTGTCAGTCAACATATAAGACAGATGGAAAGTAACTTGAGGATTGGCTCTCCGTGTAGTCCTTGGGCAGTACTGAAGGCAGGAGAGGGGCTACAGAGATAAACAGAGACCCAGAAAGGCTCCATAGCACTCAGGGCGGTAACTGGGAGTTCCAGGTTTCTGCCCTCAGCTGTCCCTGCTCTGGTGACAGCATGAAGGGAGTTCATTTCCGTAAGAGATGATATGTTTGTCCTGGAATTATTTAGTACAGGGGACAATGGTCCCCAGTGAGGAAGGGGATACTTTTCTTTATGATTCTGCAGTGAGTTCTTTCTCCATACATGCGGTATTCAAGTTTGTTCCTCAGTGTGCTCTGCACACACTTGGATATTTCTGTTATGGAGTCATCATACAGAACTATTGCCCTGAAAAACAAACTCATTCTAAAAGAAAAGCCTTAAGTACTCTGAGCACAGAAGCTAAGAACGGCCATCAGAAAAGCACCTCCCAGGGTCATTGAGAAGGAGACTACAGCAGTGACATTTGGAAGATGCAGTAACAATGTTTAATGGGAATGAATCTTCCAGGATTTGAGACTGGAGACCAGAGACCATAATCAGCCCCGCCCACACATATGACTTTAATCATGGGAATCTTGTAGATGTAGGAAAAGAATTTCTGTTAGCAGAATTCCCAATCCTACTCATCCTTATAGGTTGAAGTCAACATCTTAGCAGTGCAAGGATTGCCAGCTGGAGGACAGACCATCCTGGGAAACAGCAGCAGTGGGCTGCAAACGCCACTCACTGCCCTATCTGCAGCTTCTGCACACACAATAAACAGTTCTTACCATGCACAGGGAAGGCTATGGTTCCAGTTCCCAGCAGCCTCAAGTCTCTTGCTCTTTATTTTTCATTGGGCCTATCAAGCCCAGGAACATGATTATCTTCCCCTTGCAGACTCTCCAAGGACAGACCTTTGTCTAGATCCCTCCCACCATGATACCCCTTTTCTAGCATCTTCACCTGTTTCTCTTTGCCCTGAACAAACTCCTTCCTTCTCCTTGCTCCTTCTGTGTCTTGTGTTTCATGACTCTTTCCACGCAAGTCATTCATGCTTGCTTCTCCTGTGCTCACCCATGGACAGCTGCTCTTCTCCCAGGCCTCATGGTTTCTTTCTGATGATAGCTTCATCTTTGAGAATCCCCAGTCAAAGACCAAGGCAGTTGAAATCCTTCTCAGCCTGTCTTTCTTGATCCCATGGCACTCAGCCATTCACCATCTATTCTTCTCTTCTCCATTCTGCAAATCTATTGAGAAGCTGGGCTTCTTTCTCTGCATCCTCTCTGAGAGCCGTAGCTTATCTTTACATCTTCACCAGATGGGATCTTGGAGCGTCTCCCTGTGTGTCTTCTTCCATCATGTCCCTTTGACAGTCCCTAATGGACCTTTCTGAACTAAACCTGGACTGAACATCACAAGAGGGTGATAGCATCTCAGCAGCAGGCATCAGTGTCCTGGATGCCCAAAACCTACTGTCTTCTCAAATTCAGACTTGGCTGTTTCTCATAACCTACGCATTTCTAATGGTTCATCTTTATCTGTCTCAGTCTACCTCACTCCACCCCAGCCATCACACACACTCCTGAGAATCATCCAGTTACCAGACTCATCTTCATAACCATTCTCCAGAGTGTTCTAGGCATGCAACCATATATGTGTTCTAGGCATGCAACCATACCACATGTGTTCTAGGCATGCAACCATACCACATGTGTTCTAGGCATGCAACCATACCACATGTGTTCTAGGCATGCAACCACACCACATGTGTTTTCCACTTGCTGTTTGTAGCCCTTGCCTCATTGTCTAAATCAGCATCCCCATGATACTTGTTTTTCTACAGGACCTCAATTTCTGCTCAAATTGAGTACTTTAGGAGCTTTCGTGTGATTATCATATATTTGAAACATTTTTTTCATTTTCAGTTTATATATTTGGGCTCATTTCTTATATTATTAAGTAAGAATATTGGTGACAGGTTAGCCATGAAATGAGAAATCATTCTAGAGATTTAAACAGATTTATTATGCAGATTAATTGCTTATAAAACAGAAATAGTGATCACAAATGGTCTTCTATAGACTTCTGGGTCAGTCACCCTGCTTCTCCAAGATCCTGAAAGATGCAGAAGTCTCTGGTGATAAGAAATCTAAGCAGGGTGAAGAGAAGTCTCATCAGTTAAGAGCACAGGCTGCTCTTCCAGAAGACCTGGGTTTAGTTCTCAGCACCCACATGGCAGCTCACAACTGTCTCGAACTCCATTCCCAGGGGATCTGACAGGACAGGAATACATTTAAAAAAAACACTAATGCACATAAGATAAAAATAAATTATAAAAAAGAATTCTAAGCAACTCATACAAACAAATGATGACCAAGTAAACACCCAAAGACTGACACAAATATGTTCCTTTTCTTTCCTTCTTGTTGAAAGCATTTAATTGCCATCTTTCAAAGTTATATAACTAGTAAGAGCCTGTTTTTATAGCATGGCAATATATGTGTAACATGAAACGCACCGTTTTAAACCTTGTTGAGAGTACAGTTTGATGGCACTAAGCATGTTTATGTTGTTGTACAACCATGAACACCTTACATCCCCTGGACATTTTTAGCCCCCTAGACTTTGTGCTCATTACTCATCAAGCCCTCATTCTTGCACCTTCTTGCCCTGGCAGCTGCCCATCAGATTTCTCTCTGTATTTAGCTATTCCTGATATCTCATATATGTCTGGTGGAAGAACATAGCTCATTGGAACATTGAGCGTAATACTGGACACTCACAAGGCCTTAGATAGTGCGTGTATGAAGGCCGAGTATCAAACCAAACATCAGTGGTGATCTCTTGATGCTCTCCTAGCCATACCTGTGAGAAGCATGGTGTCTAGAGTGTAGCCTGGTGATGTTTACCTATGGGTTCTCAGCTGAGAAACCTGCTCATCATTTTGTTGTTGTGTTTTTGCTGATTTATTCATTAATAATTGATTCCTCTTATCATTTCATGAACAGATATGTGGGACCAACATGATTAAAGTCCATATTTATTTAAATCAACTCAGTAGGTTACATATATTAGCAATAATAAATATAATGAGGTCATGAACTTGAGAGGGAGTGTGTGGGTATGGGATTAGAAAGGGATGGAAATGGTATAAATGTAGTGTTCACATATAAAATGTTTGTTAAATTTAACAAATTTAATTAATATATTGGGGAAATTAGCTTTTTTGAAAAATGACTTTATTTCGTCCAATGAATGACAGCATTGGTTGCAAAAACTATGTTAAATTTATTTATTATTTTGTTTGCTCATTCATTACAGTCTTGGGATTGAACCTAGACTCTGTTCTTACTAGGGAAGCAGTCTACCACTTGGCTATATCCTCAGGGCAAAACAGATTGAATTGAAAATATTAAAATGTGGAGAGAAATATGTAAATTCTGGAATGTTGGGCATTACCACAAAGGCATGCAAATACAGTTAAGGTTTTTCAAATGAATTTAAAGATGGCTTTTCTGGCTCTTCTGCATCTTTATCTGTGGTCATGGCTCCCTGTCTTTATCATGTGTTCCCTTTCTACAGGCAAGATGAACTCAAAAGAGGGATGCTACAGAGACCTGAGGGTTCAAGTGAATGCATCCTTCTGCAACCCCAAGACTCGACCTGCCACAGGGCTGGTGCCCTGCAAGGTGTCAGCCTGTCCTCCCAGGTAAGAAGGCTCAGGGTCCATGGATCCTTAGAGCTCGTGAGTCTAGAGACTGAGAATTAATCATTGCCAGCTCCCGGTTCAGTGCAGCAAAGAGGCAAATGGAACAAGAGCTGACGTAATGTAGGATCAGGAAAAAGACTTTTGGGTGATACAGAGCCTGGAAAATCTTTCGCCTATGAGAGGGAGTTCTTCCCTGAGCATCCTGATGATTTTAGAAGCATGTCTATGGTGACAATAATGGATCCTCCTGAATTCTCCGGTGTCAGTCACTGCTGTTTGCTACTTATTTACTAGTGACAGCTTGTAAGCAATTGGGACTTATTGTCACACTCTCGTGCATGGATGAGCCAGGCTGTCTGTCACCTCCTTTCTGCCCTGGAGACTGCCACCCGTCTCTTCTTTGAGATGTGAGGTTGGGAGTTTCCTGAGAGATAGGAGCTGCTGGCCATCTAAGACCTGATCCTGGGACTTTGCTGCCTCTGTCTTTACGGGGGGACAGGTCACAATGGGAGGTGAAAAATCACTTGTGATGATGAAACTTTAACTTCAATGAGCCCCTTCACAGAGCCAAGGGAGCTCAGACAATAAAGACAATCCTGTTGTTTGGTGGTGGTGCATGCCTTTAATCCCAGTACTCAGGAGGCAGAGACAGGCAGATCTCTGTGAGTTAGAGGATCACCTGGTCTATAGAGTGAGTTCCAGGACTGTCAAGACTGATGCACAGAGAAACCCTGCCTTGAAAAACTAAAGAAAGAAACAAACAAAAACCCAACAACAAAAAAAGAGAATCCAAAAACATATTTATGTGAAGATCCACAAAGTATGGCAAAGGGATCCTAAGTTTGAGGAAACAAAACACTCTGCTAAAACACATGGCTACCTATGTGTCTCCAAGGTAACTAAGTACAGGAGGGCAAGTTGCTGACTCTCCAGCATCTCAGCATACTTGAAGTCCAGCATCACACCTAGAAATCTGCCTTGTGGGGTTCCTTCCCTATTTGATACTATTAGATTAGGGTTTTGTTTGCTTTTGTTTACTATGTTACATGTATAATTTTATTAATTGGCTTAATGGACTTCTCTGGCAGTCTTAGACTCATAAAAATCGAGAAGAGACATAGAATCACCACTGATCAACAGTATCCTCACTATGAACCTATCAACACTGATGGTATATGATATGTCAGATGTATATATATTTGTGTGTGTGCATGCATGTGTGTGTGCATGTGTGTGTGCATGGGTGTGTGTCTGTGAATAAATGGGAACAATATCTTGGGGATTTAAAAATATTTCTGCTTTTCCAGAAACTTAGAAAATTCTTCAGGTTAAACCACATATAAATCTCTCATAATATTTGCATTATTCTGGTCTCTAGGTCTCAGCACAACTGAGTCCAAAATGTCCACAGTCCCTCCAAATTCAATATAACCATTCACTGATAATTCTACCTAAGGTACATATTTCAAATATGTACCATATTTTATAAGAATAGAAAAATACTTACAGAAATAAGTAAGTGTATGGAATAAACAGATCTACTGACACATAGGTGATCAATAAGCTCATAGACATGTAAATGGGTAATAGATGAAATGAAAGATGGATGATAGATCTTAGAAACAGATTTTTTAGATACTCAATTCATAGATAGAAAATATATTCACAGATAGATGGTAGGCAGGTAGACAGACAGACAGATAGGCAGGTATACAGCTTTCTTCGTTCATTCTTTTTCTCCTACCTCTCACTTGTAGAAATTTAAAATTTACAATATTGGCGACAGACTGAATATTTCTGCAGAATCTCAGTATCATGTTCTCTTCATTACTTTATATTAATATATGACGGGAAAACAGTAAGATGTTATACAACCAGTGTTCACGTCTCTGTGGTTGTTTGGGCTTTAAAATAATTCATATTGATTGACTGTGCTTTTAATGGCCTTTCACAGAATGTTTTCCGAAAACATACATATAAGTAATGCAATAGGAAATACAGTTTTATCTTCCTGTTTGTATGTTAGGTGGGTAAGGGACTGGGTTTATTGAGTCCTGTGTACCACGTGGGGCACCATTACTTTTCTGAACAAGGGATGAGGAGCAGAGGCCAAGGGAAGGGTGAAGAAGAGAGGATGGATGCCTCCCTGAGAACCGCAGCTCACGGTTCAACAGTCCCTGCTGTACGCCAGCTCCTGTGCTAAACGCTGCATGGGGGAGGGGCGTGTTAGGATGAACTCCAGTCTACAGATGCTGATATGTATAACGATACTCATGATTCTCCAAAGGCCTTCTAAGGAAGGGGGGCCGAGGTAAGACACCAGACATCCTGGCCCAGCGCCACTTTTCTATCCCAAATCACACTGCCCATGGCCATGGTCAGAACCCAGAAAGTGGGAAGCAATGTATCCAAGGTCAGGAGCAAACACAGGCTTTGATCAGCACAATCCTGTTCACACATGGTTACAAGTTGATGCATTTCTATATCAATAGGAAGAATGCGTTCTCCCCAGCACACATTCACTGTGGTGAACCCAATAGGAAACTGTGAGGGGCATCGTGATGCTCACACAGTAACTTCAAATCTGGGCTCGGTTGCTGGGGACTGTCAATTTGTGAGACTCTGCATTTTCTTCAACCTGTGACTTTCACAAAGGCAATGATGACATAGCCAATTCTAGAACATGTTCTGTGGCCACTCATGGTGAGCCATATCTGTGAGTAACCTGCCACCAGCACCTACAGTCACACTGGCATCCAGTGGGCACAGCATCTTCAGTAACGCTGTCTCTGCTGGTCCCTCCCTTCTCTAGATGCCTTCCAGTCAGTCTCCCCACCATCATCCTCTAGAATCCAAAATGCCACCCAGGCCTCTAGCTCCCCACAGCCCTGTGCTGCCACACCCTGATCCTCTCCTCTCCTCATTCTCTAAGACTTGTCTCTGCCACACTGAAATTTCTCTATCATTGTCACCTTAGAGGCCCAAGCAGCCCATCTTTACATTCACAATTCTAGATGTGACCATCCTTCCCATAGGCTTTCTCAAAGTCTGTCTGGCTAGGAATGTCGCCTGGTCCATAGGCACGGGCCCCCCACCCCGGGCTGCCCTGGGGACAGCATCTACTGAGCTAAATAAAGTAAAGGCTTGAAATGGCATGAAACCCATGGCTGAAATGAAGAGCTTTGCTGGGAATAGAACGGTGGCAGTGGGCTAGGGGACAGTGGCCAGGGTCCAGCTTCAGTGCAGGGTCCTACCCAGATAGCAGGAGCTGACATGGACCACTGGCTGTTGAAGGAAGATGCTCATAAGCACAGGGTCCACAGGGTGGGTGAGGAGCCATCAAAGCAAGGCCTGTCTACCCACTGGTTTTCAAAAAGTGCAGGATTTACAAGAGAGACTGGGAGGGGGCTTTAATATTTATTTCCACTTGAGATCCATAACTGTGTTACCTGGCGAGTTTCTTAATTAATGGCCCGACCTTTCTGATGACTAAGGATCCACCAACAAGCTCAGGGCACTGGTTTCCAGTTTGAGTTTCTGAAATGCAAGAGCTCGCCCCACTCATCCCAGTGCAAAATCACTTTGGATTGTTTTTTTTTTTCTTCTGTGTTTTAGTTTTTCCTCGGCCACACCTAATTTGACAGCAGTCCCATTTAATGACTGGTCTTAACTGAGTCATTCCCAAGACTCAAGATCATTTTCTTAGAAACAAGCCTCTCTTTTCATGCTTGTGTTTCACAGAGTTACACCAAACCTAATTATGTTACATAGTTGCAGTGACAGGCCCCACTGGAATAAACAGGCTTTAAGGGCTGACGCAGCAGGGTGGATGGAACCCAAAAGAGAACAGCAAAAACAAAAGGCTGTGGACACCCAAGGGCAAGATGGGCATCTCCAGGCTGGTGTACCAGTGGTGAGCAGGGCCAGAGAGCTCCGGGGGGGGTAAAGAATCTCAGGAAGAGGACACCTCCATTCAATGAGAATACACACAGCTTCTAATGAGGCCAATGTGAACCTGTGGGCAAGGAGGAGACCACTCAAGCCATGTCGTTGATGTCTTGGGAAAAGGACAGCAGGTACAGGAAGCCAGCAGGACAGAACCCCATCTGAGTGGTTCTCTGCTCAGAGAGGAACACAAGAGGGCACAGTGAGAACCTGCCCATGAGAAAGGCTGCTGTAAGTAGAGTCTGGGGAACCTGTACTCAGCTGTGAACACCCCACTACCTCAGTCTGCCTTCTCCTATTTACTTTTCCCCTTCAAGGGCAAGAAAGTCCCCCACTTCCCAAGGTGGATTGTCTGAGAGATGTGGAGGAATGAACTATTGGAAATTTCCTCTAACTTCCCAGGTGGCTTTGCTTTAACTCCAGAAGGCTTGCAGCCTTCTGCCAAAGCCCAGAGGATGGCTAGGTTCCTGGAGGACATCCTAAGCGAAGGACCTTGCTGACCCAGTACCCAAAGAGTAGCTTCCTTCTCAGCAGCAGGCCGAAGGGAGTTGTAGCCTCAAACTGAAATTTGAACACAAGAATCCCTAGTTACTGGGGCTGGAGAGATGGCTCAGTGGTTAAGAGCATTGCCTGCTCTTCCGAAGG
>LOJH01048648.1:0-12996 GCA_001685095.1 Ellobius talpinus
TTCCACCGCGGGGGGCGGGGCGGCCTCTTCCACGCCAGCTGAGACGCACACGTGGTGGCTGATGTAACGCCCGCCCCCCAACACACCTTGCACCCTGATTAAAGCGGATCGGTCTCATTTCGAGGAGGTGGGCACTCCGGGCGGTTCCGCGGCTCCAAAAGCGACCGCGCCCCACACTGCCCGCCGCCCGGGGCCTTAGAGTAGTGGCCCGGCCGCTACTTAAAGGGGCCGCACCCCCTCTCGGGCCTGCTTTCCTCAAGCCACGCCCCTCGCGAATCACTCTTAAAGGCGCTGCAAACCCACCCAGCGCTCTGACAGCTCTCTCACAAAGCCTGTTCTATTTCTTTTTTCTTTTTTTTCGTTTTTTCTTTTTTGGTTTTTCGAGACAGGGTTTCTTTATGTAGCCCTGGCTGTTCTGGAACTTGCTCTGTAGACCAGGCTGGCCTTGAATTCAGAGATCTGCCTGGCTCTGCCTCAATGGCGAGTGCCAACGCTACCTGTTCCATTTCTTAATTGAAGCAAGACTGACACTGTGACCGCTAGAAGATAAGGTAAAGGATAAAGAGCAAAGAATGGGCAAAAAGAACTTAGAGACATCCTGGATGTGAGAGTCAAAAGACAGAGTAGTGGATGATAGGACAGGTTCTAAGGACCAGAGGAGACCACTGAGCATGCCCAAGTGTTTTCAGAGTCCTCAGAGAAAATGCCCTTTACTCATCTTAAGTTCAGCCTGACTGCAGTGGTATAGCTCCCAGAACACAGAAGAATCGCACCTCTGCCTAGCAGAGCTCTCCAGTTGGAGGGGGGCTCACTTGGACACAAGCAAGCATGCTGCTCTTGTGACCGGCATGCTAGTCAGTACCCTGCGTTCATGAGGGGTACTGTGGAAAGGCTGACAGCAGCAGCAGGTGGGGGAAGGCTTCATGAAGGCAGAGGCATGGGGACAACTGGGGACTGAGACCCCAGAGGCTCCTGAGAAGGCCGAAGAGTGTCACGTTAAGCAGATGGCAGCAAGTGGCTGGCTTGGGGGTCTCAAGCAGGATGCTTCATGCACCCAACAGTGTGTCCTGCCACTTCTTCCATGTGACTGAATGGGGACTATGCCTCCTCCATCCAAACTGTGAAGTAGTTGAGGTCAGGGAGACCTGTTACCTTCAATTACTCGTGAGGACTTGGTTCAGATGCACCCCTAAAATTGGTCTGCCAATTTTAAAGGGGCTGGAAAGATGGTTCAGTGAGTAAGAACACAGTCTGGGCCTGGAGAGATGGTTAAGAGCACTGGCTGCTCTTCCAGAAGACCTAAGCCTAGTTTCCAGAACCCATGTCAGGAGGCTCACGATCGCTTGTAACTCCATCTCCAGGGAATGTGATATTCTTCATAGACACACATATCCCGTCTCTGCTCCACCACCTGTGTGGGTGTACTTACACACACACACACATATACACATAAAAATTAGAAATAATCCAGGCAGTGGTGGCACATGCCTTTAATCCCAGCACTTAGGAGGCAGAGGCAGGTGGATCTCTGTGTTCGAGGCCAGCCAGGGCTACACAAAGAAACCTTGTCTGGAAAAACAAAACAAAACAAAACCTTGTATACTTGTATACTGTTCTTGCAGAGAGCTCAAAGGTTTCCAGCACCCACGTTGTGGGGCTCACAGCCACCTGTAACCGCAGCTCCAGGGGATCCGACTCCTTCCCTGTTCTCATGCCTATACTCACACACGTGTACATAATTAAGAATAAAAATGAATATTTTGTAATTGGTCCACCTGACTGCTTCCTGGTCACCATGAAGCCAGGAGCTTTAACATGGGCACATTAATGAGTAGATCTTGGACTATAGCCTCTGAAACCATATGCAGAAACAGACTCTACCCTCCTTAAAAAAAAAGTCCATTCGACAATCCCATTTGGGGAAGAAGAAGAAAGTCCCAAGTAGCAAAGGGCTCTGTATCACCTTGGTGACTCACAGACAACCCAGTTAGTGTGTCTCCATTAGACCTCTCCCTTCTCTGAGCCTGCAGTACCGCCAGCATTCTCGTCCCTGGGACCAGGAGTAAGTAAGATGCTTCATTTTCTCTCAGCACCCGCAGGGAGTCAGTTCATCACCAAGTTCTGTTGTGTTTCTAACTTTCTCTCTCATGGCTGCCCTTTTGCTTGCATGGGCATCAATTTCATGATCCACTCCCTTTCCTCACTGCCCTGGCTCATCTCGTTCCTAGCTGATGACTTCTCTTCCATAATTGCTTCAGTGTTTTCTCTACACTATGTTGAGGGATTTGTATGTTCTCTCTCTCTTAATAATTAATTTCATGTATAAGTGTATGTACCTAATATATGTATGTCCACCACCTGTGTACAGTGCCCAGAGATGTGAGAAGAAGGCATCAGATCCCTGGGACTAGAGTCACAGATGGTTGTGAGCCACCTAGAACTGGGAATCGAACTCAGGACTTTTGAAAGAGCAGCTGGTGCTCTTAACCACTGAGCCACCTCTCCAGCCCCTTGATTTATTTTTGTTGTTGCTGGGGTTTTTTTTGTTTGTTTGTTTTTTCAAGACAGGGTTTCTCTGTAGCTTTGGGGCCTGTCCTGGAACTCACTCTGTAGACCAGGCTGGCCTCCAACTCACAGAGATCTGCCTGCCTCTGCTTCCCGAGTGCTGGGTTTAAAGGCATGCGCCACTACCACCCAGCTTTTGTTTTTGTTTTTTTGTTGTTAGATTGTTTGGGAAGGATTTGTTTGGTTTTGTTTTTTGTGGGCTATTTTTTTTTCTTTGTTTTTTTCAGGACAGGTTTTCTCTATATCCCTGGCTGTCCTGGAACTCACTCTGTAGACCAGGCTGGCCCCAAACTCAGAGATCCTCCTGCCTCCAGAGTGCTGGGATTTAAGGTGATTTAAGGCATGCACCACCACCACACCCAGCTGCCCCTTCTGTTTTGTTTTGAATTAGGGTCTTCCCATGTTGCCCAGGCTCGTCTCATTCTTGTGGGTGCAGATGATCCTACCTTCTGAGCTTCCTAAGTACCTGAGGCTGCAGGCAAGCAACTACACACAAGGAGTGGCGCTTTAGCGGTGCCCCTTCCAGCAATCCATTCTTCTCCTGCTTGATCTAATGCTTAACAGCCTTTAATAGCCACCTTGGGGCTAAGATGGACATCCAGACCCCAGAGGTCCTTGCCCTGCTTATCTATCCATTTTGCCTTTCTCTTTGGCGACCAGAACTTTGCCAGTTTCATTTTCTCCAGTCACCTCTGACCTCTTCTTCTGTTCCTTACCTTTGCCAATTGTCCTTTTGCCCAGAGAAACCTTCCAAACTGTCACCTGCTATAGAGTGCATATATAGAGTTTTTTCTCCAGCACACTGTTTATCTCCATCTATAATTATTTAGCTTGACATCCACCCCCCAGTCCCTCCCACAACCCACTCCCCCTGCCCCTGCCCCACAACCATCTAGGATGCAGGAAGGCAGAGAGACCTTTGTGTTCTTGGTGCCTAGCATAGGTCTGGCCCAGAGCAAACCTGCAATAACTATTTGTGAAACAAATGAAGTTAATGGTAGCCAACCTTAAAATACCTGGTGAAGAGTTCAGGCCATATCCTGTTGGCAGTGGAAAACCCTAGGAGGGGATTAAAGCTTTAGGGTTTAGGGAAGATTAATGGATGGAAAGAGAGGAAAATATGGAGAACTTGTAATAGACACAGAAATTGGGCAGAGACACCCCTGGGTTTATCGAGGGGCTTATAACTAGCCACACCCTCCAGCTTGAGAAAAGTCAGCCGCAAAGAGTCAGATAACACTCAAGATCATAAGTAGTTACTACCCGAGGCCAAGTCTAACCCTGTCAGATCCCAGAATTGAAGTCTTCACCATACACCACAGTGATCATGGCCTGCTGCTTGTTAGCATTGTTCCGTGTATAGGTTGGAATGGGTCTGGGGTCTTGGTATTTCATGTCTGTGGATCTAGATGAGGGCCTGGCATCCTGTGGGTACTTAATTTTTTCCCCTAGTGCCATGGATCCAATCTAGGGCCCCCAGCATGCTAGTCAAGCACCACCACTGACCTGTACCTCTAGTAGTCCATTGGTTCCTTCTGAGTGGATGGATAGAGGCATCGCCCAGAATGGTAAAGGCAGGAGAAGCCACCAAGCTTCATACCACCTCATTCTGGTGCAGATGCTAAGCAGTCTTGTCCTTACTAGAGCATAAGCTACCTGGGGGCAGAGACTGCTAGACTGCTGCTGCAGTCGGTACTCAGAACTCCAGTGACTGCCTGGGTGTGATCAGAGATGTCTGTTGGAAAAACTAGCTCAAGCCTTCCAGGCTAGGCATCGGCCTCTCTGCAAACCGCCAGGGAAGCTTCAGTATGTCCTGGTGAGGCTACTCTGTAGGTGCAGACCTAGGATGCTCTTAGTGTACTGAGCTGCCCAGGGACCTGGCTTCCAGCCCAGAAGGTGGCTTAGAGAAGTATCATCTGCCATGATTGCTATCCTCTTTGTTGTTACTGGTCCTTGACAGAAAAGAGGCAACTTTGGGAAGTCAGACCTTCCTACGGAAGGGTTTGGTGATTGAAGAGGACGAAGGTATGATTGCCTTCCGAAGGGCACAGTCCTCTTGCGACTGCTGTCGAAAGACAAATCCATGAGCAGGGCTTCTTTAAGAGAGCACCTTCGAGAGGCAGATGCCAGCCCTGGCCACTGACCGCTTACTTCCCTCTTTATCCCTGCCCAGAGAAGGGGAAACCAAGTGGCTGGGACAAAGGCACCAATGAATCAAGGGCTGATTTGGATAAGTAAACAGTGGCCTACCTTTCCTCCAAACTTTGCCTTCCTATGGGTGAGAGATGGCCCTTGGTTGGTGTCTGCTGGTGACATGAATGATTCTGAATAGACTTTGGAGTGGAAATTATCAGGAGCAGAGCCAAATCTTCCCTGGGACCAGGCTCCGTGAAGATTGAACCACATGGTCTGCCTAACCCCAGGTTCCCCCCCATGACTAAGCTCTTCAAGGCTCTCTAGAGATTGCTCCCTCCCGAGATCTGTTCAGGCCACATCGGGCACTAATGTGTGCTTGAGCTTTACCATTTCCCTCTCCTCTTTAGCTCACCTGCCCACCACATAGCTCTAAGTTTCCTATACAATCCCTAGGTGACAAGAACCTCTTTCCAGGACCTCTGTCTCCCCAGTGCCCCTTCATTGTAACTCAGCCTATCCTTGCTAGCTGGCCAGTGTGCTAGGGCCTGAGCCCAAAGGGATAAAGGAAGCTCAATCCCAAGCCCTCAAGAAACCACTGTCTTGGGGTCACGAGGCTCAGAACCAAATATGTGTGACCTGAGATGATAAGGGCACTAGGACAAGTTTGTACAAAGCAGACAGAAGAAGCTGTCACTCATTCTGCTGGAGCAGTGTTGGGAAGGGCTACTACAGAGAGGAGGTGACATCTAGGCCCAGTCCTAAAGGACTTGCAGAATTTCACTCAGTACAACTAGAAGACCGTGTGGTAAAAGCAGGAGGTGTGACTACGTCTGGTGTGGCCTGCATGATTAGTGACAATAACACCAAGCCCAGCCACCCTGGAGCCCAAGATGAGTAGCACTAGGGTCGATGGCGGGGTGGGGGTGGGCGACACGGGGACTTGTGGTTGCCTGGCTGGGGAGTGCCCACTGATCCAAACTGACACCCCTCCCCTCCTGGGGAAAGGTTGCAGCCATTCACACAGATGATGAAGGACTTGGACCCCATCCCAGCTCTGTCTTCATTTTTTATCTTTTATAGGATTGGGCATCTGGAGAGTCAAAAATAGACCTTTGCCCATTGGGACAGGAAGCCTAGAGAATAAGGGATCTGGGGGGAGGGTTGAGAAGGCAGCTAGGAAAGGGCTGGATCCCAGGGTCACTCAGAAGGGAGCAGGATGCAGAATGGCCTGGCAGAAGGAGTGGGTACAGAGAAAGGGACATTAGGTTCTTCTGACTGGTGGTGTGGGCTCCGTATCACAAGAATGTCATGTTGGAATCTAGCCTCTGCTCATTCCTCAATATCCGCAGTGCCCTCTCACAGATACCCACAGGCTCCATACTGGGACCCTGTGAGCCCCTAGCTAACAGACATCCTGAGGCCAGGCTCTCTCACCTACAATGTCTACTCTGGGTATTGGTGCCAGATCATACTCCTTTCCCCTTCCCTGCCTTCTGCATGAGAATCGCTTGGGTTGTGAAACCATCTCCATCCTCACAAAGGTTTACCGAGGAGACTCCCTCCTGCTTCTGCTGTTCAGACTGATTCCTTCCTTCAGAGACCCTGCTGTGCTGTCTGTCTCTGGTGCAGGGACCTGAATTGTCGTCCTTTCTTTGTGTCTGTCAGGGCATTAGCAACCTTTCTGATAAACTTCCTACTCCCTGTAGTCCCTCTCACCTCCCCCCCAAAAGAAAAAAATGTAAAACCTCTTACCTGTTTCTTGTTCTGGGGAGCCCAGGGGGCCTGCCTGGTCTAGAGCCTGACCTCACTCTGTTCTCCACAGCTCTTGAGGCCTGTTGTCTGAAGGACACTGAGTCTGCAGGCGTGATCCACCAACCCACCGCCACCATGGTAGGAAAAGGTGCCAAAGGGATGTTGGTAAGCACAGGGGCCGGACTTTACGAGGGAAGAGGTGTCCTAAACATCGCCCTGTGAGGTCTCCTGCCAGCTGCTTGTCTTGACCGGGGGGGGCAGGGGCAAAGAGGTTCCACAGGACCACTACCATGGGTCCCATGGGTCCCATGTGCCAGGGCCGCCTCAGGTTTGGGCAGGTAATCCCTTACCCAGCAGGTTAGACAGCACCAGGCCCCAAGCCTGCAAGTGGGCTGGTTCTACCATAGGCCAGCAAAGGCCTGCCAAGGAGCACAGCGCATCTGTCCTATCCTGGTCAGAAGAGGTACTGTAGAGTAGTCATGGGTTGTCCTGTTGAAAGAACAGTAGGACACTTGTGAATATACCCCATGCCAGCCCAATACTGGGCATGCACAGACCTGTCCAATTTCGCCAGCTTCTCTGCGGCCTTCATACTGCAGGAAGTAATGAATGCCATGCTAGGCTTTTCCAATAACTCCATTCCTCTAACTCCATTCCTCTGCGGTCCTAGCCACAGCCCTTCCTTTGCCCTTGATCTTAGAGCTCAGGAAAGGTGCAGGTGAGGCCCTTCAATAAACAAGAGCCTTAGTTAAGTCCCTCCCCACCCCTACCTTTTTGAGATAGAGTCTCACTGTACAGCTCTGGGTGTTGATGTGAGACTCCCTATGTAGATGAGATCTGCCTGCTTCTGCCTCCCAAATGCTGGGAGCAAAGGCTCAGATCTTTTCTCCAGCCCTGCCCAGAACCCCCAGCTCCCAATCCCTGACTCACTTCCTCATGCCCACTCCAAAGTAAACCCCTTCTTTCAGATTGGGTCTGAGCATGTGCAGCCATGCTTGGCCCTGGGTCACGTTCTTGAGGAGGAAGAGAGGAGGATAGAGCAGGTTGGCACTGGATGCAGGCCCAATCCTGAGTGCTAGGTTGTGTGTTTGACCCTGGGATCTTGTGTCAGGGAGGAGCCAAAGTGGGCAGTTATTGTGGTGGAAGCCAGTGACAAAAGATAGCCCCTCCTTCACTAACCCCCACCCCATCTGTGCCTTCTGCTGCTTTCTTTATCCAGTCAAAGGCTGGTTGGCTTGAGGTCTCTGCTGAGCCTTCTCCAAATTAATTCTGTCTCTCACCAAAGATTGCTGTGATTCATGGGCCCTGGTCTGGGGGAACAGATTGTGAGCAGGTTCAGTGCCTTTCTCTAGACACCAACCCTTTGACCCAGCCCCTTGGGCCTCTTCTAGAGTCACCTGTTCCTGTTGGGATGGGTTTGAATGGATAAAGCTTTTCACAGTGTACCTGAGCAGATCTGAAATCAGGGTTCTCAGGGACGTACACAGATGGGAGAGATTGTACTCCCTGCCCACAGGTTAGGTGGATTCTGTGCAGACCCAAAGGGGACCTGACTTTTCCTCTGCGACGTCTTTGATTGTTGTAGGCCCAGGTAGGATGTGGTGTCTGGTTCTACCCCTTCCTGCTCTGGAGACGCCAAGCCACGTGAAGCCCTCTGAACATGGCTGTTCCTTTTCTCTGGTGTGACCCTGGAAAGGCTAGACAGGCAGGAGAGAAGGGGGACCCAGGCGGGCAGGACAGCGAAGTGTGAATCACGAGGTCTCACAGTCCCTGCCCCAGCAGAGCTTCTGGGACTCTGTTCTCTGCTGGCCAGCCAGGCCAGTCAGTCTGTGGGCAGGAATGCTGTCTTGGGACTCCCATTCCCAGCACTCGGATGTGCCTAAAGATAGCTGACGCTTGCTTTCTTCAGTGTCCTCTGCCCTTTAGCTTTTACCCATTGCTGTGTTTGAGGCTTGTAGTGTCTGTCCCATGGGCACCCCCTGTAGATGCTCTGAAATTAATTCCTGCCTCTCCGTTCTGTTCTGCTGATGACCTTGGGCTGCTCTATTCTTGAGTCTGTTTGGAGCAGATGCTGCCTCCTTCAGTATTTGTCTCTAGGATACATACAGCCTCGGAGGTGTCCTGGGCAGCTGGCCCCTGCTGAACCCCAGTTCTGCTCTCTGACACGGGAGCTAAGTCCGCACCTCTTGGGTGTTTGCCTCCCAAGACCAAGTGGATGAGCTGAGGAAATTCCTTGTAGACATGCTCCTCCTTAGGATGCCCAGGAAGGTCAGAAGAGAGGGTGATGAGGGGTGTGTATGTAAGCTGATGGCCCTTGGATCTTTCCAGTTCTCTGTGGCGGTATTGCTTTCTTGGTGTCCTGCCGTGTAGAGTTGACAGGTGATTCCCTACCATGGGATCCTCGTTTCTGTCATCCTTTATCCCAGGTCTGACTGAGGGTGGGGACCTGGGCTATTCAGGTCTCTTCGCTGTCAGTAAACACTCTGTGTTATCCTCAATACTTCTTCCTGGCCTCTGGAGTAGGTGTCCCGTGGAGAAGCAAGTCACTTTCCAGCACGTGCCCAGGCCCACATGCTTGTTGGACGTGCCCTTCTCCCCACTCTCAGCCCAGATGGTCTCTGCCAGGCCGGCTCAGCTGCCTTCTTCACGGCTCAGTGGCTCCTAGGACAGGGCCGCAAGAGAACCCAGCTGGCCAGGGTGCCTCGAAGCAGGGGAGCAGCTGGGATGCTTGGGGCCACTGGGGTTGGATGAGGTGGTCCTTCCATGAAGACCTAGAGTCTCTGTACACATGTGGGGCAGGGCTCGGTCTCCAAGGACAGGAACTGGAGGACAGCCTAAAATAAGCAATGTGAGCACCCCCACTGCCACAGTTTGAGTACCCCCATCTCACACTGTTTCCCTGTTGGCCATCTCAGTCCCTACCTATGTGTTGAGTCTTACTTCTTCCCATGTGTGACACACTGGTTGCCTCTGCCACTGGGAAGCCTCCTAACGAATAACAGCAGAGTCAGTCGACACCAGGGTCCTTGGTGCCAGAGCTTCTAACTCCCAGAAGGCTCTGCAAGTACCACAGGCCACCTGGGACTGCCCCACCCTGACCTGTTCCATTGTATTTTGGCATGAGGGTTTTGAATACCTCCTGCTTGCAGCATCTACACAGGGCCTGGCACACAGTGGATACTGGCTCACCAAGCCTAGTCTTGGCATTTAGCAAGTGCTCAACTAGTACAGGCCTGGCACACAATGGTAGATCACCAAGCAGAAGGCTTGGCACATACATATTGGACACTCCCTTGGTAAAGGGCCTGACAGGGTTGGGTATAAGTCTCAGCATGTAGCCAATGCCTAGCTAGTACAGACTTAGTACATGTTGGGCGTACCCCTTATCACAGGGCCTGCCACCCAGTGGGTACTCATGGAGCATGGTGCCAGGTGCACAGTGGGTACTTAACCATATCTAGTCCTTGCCTAGAACAGGATTTGGCATACACGGATTTTTTACCTAGCGCAAGACCTCCTACCCCACAATAGTTGACTCGGCATGGACTGACACAGAGCTATGAGCATTGGACGCAGCACATAGTAGGCACTCTTCTGATAGAACCAGGGGAACACACAGTAGGTACTTTCCTAGCACACATCTGGCAAAGGGTATATCTTTAGATATAGCGATATATCAGTAGACACTCTGCTATCACAGGTCCCACCGTACAATGAGTGCTTTCCTAACACCCTGCACATAGTGAGTTCTTTCTTAGTACACATCTGGATCACAGTGTATTTTCAGCAGTGTGCTTAGCACTCAGTAGGCACTCTGCTGTTATAGGCCATGGCACACAGTGCCTGCTTCCCCAGCAAAGGGTTTGACACATGCAGCAGCTTTCTTAGCTCAGAAACTACACGTGCTATAGGGAAGTGCCCTCCTGGCCAGGCCAGGCTAGGCAACAACCTGCCACTGGGCCCAGATGTGCAAGAGCTATACCTGTAAAATGAAATATTGAGATCCTGAGGGAAAAGAACTTGCCTTCCCTATGCTTGTCCCTCCCTCTTTCCTCTCCTCTTCCCTGTAGCCCACCTACTTAGGCCTACAGCCTCACCTCCTCTCACACAGCTTCTGCTAGCTGTCCCCACACCCCAGCATGCCTTAGTCCCAACCCAGCAGGACCTTCTCTGCAGAGCCACAGAGGACAACAAGGCCCCTAGACTCCTTGCCCCTCTGGAAGGATGCCCACTCTTATTAAGAAAAGTCAGAGGCTGGAGCTGGGGGAGTCGGCTTCCTTAAGTGGGGATGGAGCAGCTGGATCCCACTAATGAGGCCTCATTACAGCCAGGGCCCAGCTGGGCTGCTGCCTCCTATCCCCATGGCCAGAGCCAGGGAAAGCCATCCAGCCAGGGCTGCCTGTTCTGGGCACCCAGCCCAGCGCAGGGCAGCCAGAGCCCAGAGCCCACCCTGGGTGGAAGTGAGCAGCATTTGGGCATCATGGGTGACTGGGTCTTCCTGGAGTCAATGGCCCAACCTGGGCCTTGGCCCTCAATCTTTGCCTGCAGGAAGTAAGGGAGTGTCTAGGGACCCATACTCCACAACACAGACCCAGTGAGCAGCTGAGTCAGTGGGGTCTGAGGCCGCTTAGGAGACTTACTCAAGCAAGGCCTTTCCAAAGTGGAGAAGGAGAGTGTACTGACATCATGGGGTCCTGAGAGGCTAGTGTTAGCAGGTATGTTGTGTTTAGGCAGAGCCTGGATAATAGTAAGAACCTATGTATCTATCTGTTATTACTAACACTAGCTGGCTTCAGGGAGTGTACATGCTACCCCATTTTAGAGAAGCAGAAACTGAAACCAGACAATTGAGCAAGTCATTTAAGGTTACATTTGGTGAGAGAATGAACATCTGGGCCTTGAACCTAGGCTTACTTGATTTGGTTTTTCAAGACAGGGTTTCTTTGTGTAGCTTTGGAGCTTGTCCTGGATCTCTCTTTGTAGCCCCGGCTGGCCTCGAACTCACAGAGATCTGCCTGCCTCTGCCTCCCGAGTGCTAGGATTAAAGGTGTGCGCCACCATCGCCTGGCAGGTCTGCCTGATTTTTAAACCTGTGTTTTTTTGTTTTTGTTTTGTTTTAGATTTTATTTTTACATTTTATTTTTTAAATCACAATGGAGGGCATTATGTGCATGAGAGTGCAGGAGTCTGTGGAGGCCAGACAAGAGTGTTGGATCCCCTGGAACTAGAGTTATAGGTACTTGTGAGTTACCTGATGCAGGTGCTGGGAACCAAACCTGGGCCCTCTCTAAGAGCAGTATGCACTCTTAGCCACTGAGCCATCCCTCCAGTCCCAGACCCTGTGCCATTTTTTCCCCTAAGCAATATTCCCCCATGAGGCCACACTTACAAACTTCCAGGGGAGCTGTCATTACACCAGAATTCATTCATACCTCTCTTTGTCAGGTGTTTGCTAAGACCCCACTGTATGCCAGGCCTTTGCTGTCTTAGTAGGTCTCTGGTACTTACCTTTCTAAGTCTCCTGGCATATGGTGTCTGGGTACGAGTGAGGACTGACCGATGAGTGTGGTCTCAGAGAAGAGCAATTGGAGGCTGACACACAGATCTCGCTCAGAACTGGATGTGGCACACAGTAGGCATCTTCTCACATAGAACATACAGGTCAGGTGTAGCCTGACATCCGTCATAAGTCATGAGACATTGGCAGAATTGCCCAGCCTACTCCTCAGATGCCAGGCAATGCAGCTCAAATCCCTACCTTATTCCACACCTGCCACCCTTTGTGTGGACTCCGCAGTGACCACTTTCTTGGGTAGTGCTGTTTTTTTTTTCTTTTCTTTTCTTTCTTTTTCTTTTTTTGGTATTTCGAGACAGGGTTTTTCTGCAGCTTTGGAGCCTGTCCTAGAAACTAGCTCTTCTAGACCAGACTGGTCTTGAACTCACAGAGATCCACTTGCTTCTGCCTCCCAAGTGCTGGGATTAAAGGCGTGTGCCACCACAGCCCTGCTAGTGCTGTTTTTCTTTAGACAGGTAATGGCACAGTCACTAGGCCATAGTCATGTTCTTCTGTGAGGACACCCCATCATTTTGGTTTGGGAAATCTAGAGTTCACCAGAAAGGGGTACAGCTGTGGGACCCTGAATCTCTCAGTCTACACCACTCACACACTCTAAATACTGTTTGCTGTGGACTGCACCCTCCACCTTCCTGTCCCCCCACCATCAGCAGTACCTATAGGGACAAAGCTCATCACTCAGCTGTAGCCACCAACCATTCCAGGAGCCCACAAGTGCCCAGCCTGCAGGCTCAGCTCTAGAAGCCAGTTCTTTGAAGAGATGAGCCATCCTGTTGCTCTGTCCTTTGCTCATGGTGTGTCTGTCTGTCTGTTTGTCCGTCCGTCCCCGTGCATGTGCGTATGTGTCTGCATGTGTTCTAGTAACTTGCTGAAAACAAGGGAACAACACAACCCCTATGCCTCATTCTCCAGCTCTGGAGCACCCGCGCTGAGCTGCATAGGGACTGGCCGGAGGGGGAGGGCCAGCG
>LOJH01048649.1:0-12996 GCA_001685095.1 Ellobius talpinus
TTTGTTAACCTAATTATTAATAATTATGTTCCTCTTCCAATTCAAGTGCTCCTCTGAACAGTAGCAGTATATAATTAGCCTATTTATAGCCCCTTGCATATCAGATATCTCCACTGGTTATCATAAAGGTATCTCCAACTCCACAGCACAACTAGAACTGGTCTAGGAGATGGTGAGGTGGCTTAGTGGCCTGATGACCTCAGTCCAATCCCTGGAATCCTACAAGCTATCCTCTGACCTATACACAGACACCATGCGTACACCTGCCTTGCCCTCATTCCCAAATAAAGAAACGTTATAAATAAAGTTGACCTAACCACACCCTTCTTTTTTTTTAAAGATTTATTTACTTATTTATTATTGTAACAGTGTTCTGCTGCAGGCCAGAAGAGGGCACCAGATCTCATTACAGATGGCTGTGGGCCACCATGTGGTTGCTGGGAATTGAACTCAGGACCTCTGAAGAGCAACCAGTGCTCTTAACATCTGAGCCATCTCTCCAGCCCTAACCACACCCTTCTTAAATACCCATTTTGTGTCTGGGTTGGAAACGGGCTTCGGAGAATCGTCCTTTCACCCTCACTCACCAGGCTCAAGGTTCAAAGCTGTTCCTTTGCCATTTTCCAGACATCCTAGTTCCGCCATCACAACCTTAGTCAAGTCCCTAACTTATCTTTCACACCAGTTGCTGCAACAGTCTGTTTTCGAATTTCTAGTCGAATGTTTTCCTCTAATCCAGTCATACCACAGACTGTCTGATGGCAGCATGGTAGATACTAGACATACAAGATGAAGGCGAGGACTGAAGGTATATAGCTCAGTAGAAAAACCTCTGCCTAGCCGGTGGCGGTAGTGGTGGCAGTATATGTCTTTAATCCCAGCACTCAGGAGGCTGAGGCAGGAGGATGTCTGAGTTCCAGGCCAGTCTGCTCTGGAATGAGTTCCAGGAAAGCTAGGGATGTAACACAGAGAAACCCAGTCCCAACAAACAAAAAACAAAACCAACCAACCAACCAAACCTCTTGCCTAGTATGCCTGATGCCCTGGGAATAGAGATGCTTCTACACAGCTCTGAGGAAAGACTAAGCCACTGTGGTACAGCAGGTCACATGGTGGCTGAACCATGCACAAAGCCAGTCCACGAGGAAGTAGGTATGAGAGAGATGGTGATTGATTTTAGGGCAGTCTGACAAGGACATTAATCAAGGTCACTACAAGCAGATAGGGTGGCTGGAGCAAAGACAGGGAGGTGGAAAAAACGCAGGACACTGGTTTGTACTCTTGGTTAAATTCCAGGAGGGAGTGGCCATGCAAAAATGGAAGAGATCAATTGGGGCAGGTCCTAGAAGGCCAGGAGGAATTAGGAAGAGATTTTCCATGGAAGAATGGCAAGACTTGATTTTAATTTTAGGACAGTAAATCTGTAACTACTCCTAAACTTGACAGAATGATCTTAGAATGTATTTAGAACCAACAGATGAGGGAGAAGATATATACATACATATGTACGTGCGTGTGTGGGTGTGTGTTGGAGACAGGGTCTCAGCCACACAGCTCTGGCTGGCCTGGGAATTTACTGTGTAGACCAGGCTGGCATCAAACTCACAGAGATACACCTGCTTCTACCTCTGGAGTGCTAGGATTAAAGTTGTGTGTCACGATACCTGTCTTCCCCCCTGCCCCTCCCCAGACACGGTTTCTCTGTGTAGCTCTGGCTGTCCTGGAACTCACTCTCTAAACCAGGCTGGCCTCAAACTCAGAGATCCATCTGCCTCTGTCTCCTGAGTGCTGGGATTAAAGGCGTGCACCACCACCACCCAGCTACAAGTCTCTTAAAAATAATTAAAAAAATTGTTTTAGATTTATTTATTTTTATTTTATGTGTATGAGCATCTGGCCTGTGTATATGTCTGTGTGCCCATGTTTCTGCCTGGTGCCCACAGAGGTCAGAGGAAGGCATCGGATCCCCCAGAACTGGAGAAACCAATGGTTATGAGCCACCATACATGTTCTGGGACTGGAACCCAAGACCTCTGCAAGAGCAACAAGTGCTCTAAATGCGGAGCCTTCATCTCTCCAGCCTCTTAAAAATACTTTTTTGAAAAGGAGTCCAAACCCTATTTAAAAGCTATAATAATTAAGGGTTGGGTTCTGGTGTTTAAATAACAGAATGAATCTGAACTGAACACTTGAAACGGCCCTACCAACTACGAAGGCTTAGTGTTTTAAGGTGTTACTGAGGCACATGCACTGTGGTCACGGGAGGAAACAACATGGCATTCCTCTTCCACACAGCAAGCACTATGAGAGATTAACTAATAACACTGAAAATTATAAACATAGCTGGGCGGTAGTGGCACACGGCGCTCGGGAGGCAGAGGCAGGTGAATCTCAAAGAGTTTGAATTCAAGATTAGCCTGGTCTATAAAGCAAGTTCCAGGACAGACAGAGCTGTTACACAGAGAAACCCTGTTTCAAAAAAAATCGCAAACATAAAAAAGTTGAAAGAAATCACAGATGAATAATTGATTTCAGAACTAGATAAGAGCTTTCCAAATAAATAAGGGAAAAAAGTAAAATGACTGCATTTTAAAAAAAATAGAATACATATGAAAAATTGAAAAAAATAGGAAACTAGGAAAAATATTTGCAACAGACTAACTGTTAGAGTCTACAAATCAGTTAGGAAAACATCAGCATTAAACTAGAGAAACACTGAAATCAGATTGCCATTAGAAGAATGGGCAAAAGACAGAAGCTAATAAATACCATAAAAATACAAATTCACCTAATGAAAGCCCAATAACTGTAAAAGAAATAGAATTTCCATGTACCAAGCTGGCTGAAATTGTTTATAACTGATGAGTATGAAGTGGACAGGGTTGTCTCATAGTTGCTGATGGAATATGAATTGATTTGACCTCGGGCAGAATAAGGGTTTTAGTCACGTGTTCCAAGAACCTTTTTAAATGTTCCTATCTGTAATGCAGGGAATTCACTCCTAGTAATTTGTCCTACTAAATTAATCAGAGCTCTGCATATACTCAACAAATACGGATTTAATGCCCACTGTTTGTCCTAGGTCACAGAAGCCAGGAACATGAGAAAAACAGAATAAAGCTGAACAGATGGCATTTGAGTCAGGGCCTGCAGGAAGTGAGGCAGCAACTCTCAGGCAGAGGGCTTACTGAAGAGAGGGCAGCAATACAAGCAGGCCTTGTGGGTAGGAGGATGAGGAGGTAAAGCTGAGGGGTGCTGGGTTGGGTTAATATGGGAAGAGCAGGGCAGGCTGTGGAGGACCCTGTAACCCAATCCAAGGAATGAGTGCCTTTTACCAAGTCAGATGCGAAGTGATTATTCCAACAACCAGTCACCCAACTATGTGTTCTCAATATAGGGTCTGGCCGTCCTAATACAAACTTCTGGAGGCCAGAAGTCTAAAATCAAAGTGTTTCTTCTAGTTCCTTGTCCTTTCTAACTTCGAGGGGCTGCCTACATTCCCAGGCTTCTGTCTACTTCCTGCAGCTTCAAAACACATCATTCCAAACAGTATTTGCTCCCTCATTTCCTCTGCCTTTTGTCCTCCTGCCTCCTCCTCATAAGTACTCTCGCAGTCACAAATGCACAGCTAGATAATCCAGAGCAGCGCCCTGTCTCAAGAAATGGAACCTAAGCACATTAAGTCCCTTTCCCCATGTACAGTAACTCAGGAGAGCATTCCTGCAACCGTCACACCAGCCAATTATGGGACCACAAAATCTTAGGTCCAAGGCACCGTTTGTTGGGTCTCTTGTAACATATAGGTGAAGGCAACACAGTAAACCACATACTGGTCATAAAAGCTTAGTTTGTGACTACAGGTGGGGGCAGAGATGGACCACAGAAAAATGCAGAGGAATGTCTGAGAAAGTGATGATTTTCTTTCCCAAAAACATATCCTTCTGTATCCTGCCCAGACTCACAGAACTGGGATATTGAGGTGTACGCATTAGACAAATCTGGATAGGCAAACCTCCCTAGGAGATTTGTACCTCTAAGATTCATTATGCCTTAGTTTTCTTATTCAAAAAATATAATAAATGTACCACCAATCTCTCAGGATCATGAGAAATCAAGGTAAGTAATGTTTGGAGGGTATTTATTTATTCATTGGTTTTTCAAGACAGGGTTTCTCAGTAGCTAAGGAGCCAGCCCTAGAACTAGCTCTGTAGACCAGGTCTGGCCTTGAACTCACAGAGATCCACCTGCCTCTACCTCCCAGTGCTGGGATTAAAGGCCTGCACCACCACTGCCCCGCCAAGGAAAGTAATGTATGTGGAAGCATTTTACAAAGGCTTTGTATTACTGTTGATCATTAAAGGAAACTGAGGCCAATAAGAAATGGTGGTGGTAGACTAAACAGTGAGACTCCAGTTTTTCAGGATTTATAAACTAAGGAAAGCTATATTCTTGAGAAGGAAGAGTACCACAGAGCCGGTGCACCAAAACACACATTAATATGCATTCTCCAGCTATTTACTCTTATTCTTTTGTCTCCTTTCTTCTTTTTCTCTCTCTCCTCCTCCCTTCCCTCTCTTCCCCCCCTTACTCCTTTTGTGACAGGGTTTCTCCATGTAGCCCTGATTATCCTGGAACTCACGTTGCCAACCATGCAGACCAGGCTGACCTCTAACTCAGATCCACTTGCTTCTCCTCCCAAGTGTGTGCCTCTAGCATCCAGCTTTTAATTTTCTATATATTTTACTTTCCCCCTTAAACCAAAGGCTGTAAATGAAGGTTTAAAAGAGGGAATGAAGTAGGCAAGAAAGAAAAAATGAATAAAAATAGCTAACTACAAGGAGGGTTTTTAAAACACTGTTCACTGATTTTTTTTTAATGTCCTGATTTGGGATGATCTAAAGCTCTTATTTCAACTGAATACCTCAGCACTCTAATGATCCCCAGTCATGAGAAAAGGAAATATCAACACTGCCTATGCAAAGTATGCAATAACACTGACCATAGCGACAACTGTATAAAGTAAGATTTTTCATAGGACCTCCTTGCAGTAAGCAAGTCTGATACACCTAGAGAAAAATTTAAGGTCTCTATAGAACATTACTGCACTATGTAAACGGAAGTTCCTACATGAGCTGTTTGCAAATCTGCACATGTTCTGCTGACGCGCAAGCAGCTCTCCGACACCCTAAGAACTTGGTAAATCTGTGCTGTCAGGAAACCACTGTGACACTGCCATCCCCTGGGTGAGGATGGTGACAGTCCAGCTGTGCCACACCCTCTAAAACTGGCAGCTGCCCTTGAGGTTGCATAGCGAGCCCAGATTACAGAGCGGTCGGCAAGGGCCAGCAGTTGCTCAGCTGTGCACTTGGAGACTGGCTCAGGAAGCTCTTCAGTCTGGGCACCAGAGCCCATCTTGGGAATCCGCAGTGCTACTCTGGCTAATGTCGAGTGAGAGGCTCTTTGCCGAAGCACATTTCTAAAAACGAACTCCGATGAGAACTATGTGGGGATCTGTCTGTCTGCCTACCTAGTGGCATGGATCAGAAAAACTTTAACATATCTTTTTTTTAAATATAGCCTGTCTTTTTCTTTTTAGTATGCCCACACACCAGCTAGTTTCTATAAACAGCTTTAGCTTTGAGTGAAATTTTACAACTGAATCTTAGACACTTAAATAGAAAACGTTAAGTTAGTTTCAGCTAGTGATAGCATTATCTACAAAGACAGAAAGCCCCCAAAGTACAGATTTCACAAGCATCAGCGCTATATGGAGGGGCACTGGTAACACAATGCTTTTTCACTGGTATTTGTATTTCCAGACACTGCTACTATGCTTGCTTCCGTGCTGTTCCAGCCCACACAGGCCGATGACACACACAGCCTAAAATGCCATGATGAGCCATTGGGTGGAGCATGAACCCGCTCTGCCTGACGTTTGCTCACACTCCTCTGCCCCCACCACACAAGGGGTGCTGCATATGACTCCGCAGCAGCCACCCCAGACAGTATGCAGCACAGTAGAAGCACCTTGAGTCACACATCATCATGAATTCGTGACTGTCTCCACAGAAGCTCTTCACAAGATTGGCCACTGTTATGCCATTAGATTTCGGTTCTTTTGTAGGAAAACCATATAGAGCATTTTGAGATTATTTGTAATGAAGTGTCATTTAGAGCAAGCTATTGTCAATATGTTTCACATTTCTAAGAACACTGATTTTGAAGTCAAACATTCCTGGGACACACAGGGTTTCAAGTTCTAGCTTGATCCAGCACTGACCTTAGTCTCCTCGTCTGTAAAAATGGATAGAGGCTAGCTATGGAGGCACCATCAGGAGCTCAAACAGAGGTTAGCTATGGCAGCACACTCAGCAGCTCAGGCAGGAGAAGACAGGCTAGGTCACTTAGCAAGACACGCCTCAAAAAGGAGATAGAGGGCAGGAGCCACAGAGTCTAGTGTTGCTGAGGACGGATTGGTTATGGAAAAAGAGGACCAATGGCGGAGGCTACTGTTGCTAGTTACAACAGATGGCTCACTGAGTTCCCCACCACGCTGGTGGCCTTTGGAGTTGGAGAACCCAGCTACCTATCTCCAGCTGCACTGCACTGTGACAGATCTTACAAAAGGGTCTGTGACAATGCTATAGTGTCTTAGAGAGGAGATGCAACTCCATCCCTGTATTAGGTCAGGCTAGAGGACAGGAAAAAGCTACTTTCACTGAAAAAATTTAGCTGCCTAGCATTCAAACTGCCCCCTGCCACTGCGATTCAATATCAAAACCAGTCCCACTATTTTTAACATTATCTGAATGTACTAATATATACAATGTACATAATGTAATATAATTGTAAGGTCCTACACAAAGTTTAACTGAGATTGTCTCACAAACCACCAAGAGCGAAGGGTAAGACTCTCAACTGGTGTGCTGTTTTGGTTTAGTTGGCATGGGTTTGTTGTTTTTAGAGGAGGTCTCACCAGTATAACTCACTACCTTTGCTATGACTTTGACTTGTTGACCCCCACTTTCTATACCCTCCATATGCTGGGACTACAGGCATGAGCCACCATGTCAGCTGCTGCCAAATCCAGCTACACTCTGAGTTCTTAACAATCTTGTCCTTTTCCTTAACTGTACTGTAAGAAGAAAACACAACAAAGACTAGGAAGGATCAGCTACATTCTTCAATGGCTTTAAAATGCAGGAGCCCAGAGGTGGTGGTGCACCCCTTTAATCTCAACACTCTGAGAGGCAGAAGCAGGCGGATCTGTCAGTTTGGGAGGCCAGCCTGGTCTACAGAACAAGTTCCAGGAAGGCCAGGGCTACACAGAGAAACCCTGCTTGAAAAACAATCAAAGAAACAAAGTGCAAGTAATAGGAGCTTGGTAAGTGAGCCCTGAGAACAGAGAACACATACAAAAAATATAGAGAGCTTTAAGCCCTGCTTGGTGTAGGCATACCCATCCTTCTGGTCCCATTATGCTGGTGCTAATCCCAGACATGGAGAGTTCTCTGACCCCGGGTTGAGAGGCTAGGGGCTTCAGACACTGACAATTGGCAGCTTAAATGACCTCAGGTCTTTGTTTCTCATAACTGAGGTTATAAGGCTAAAGACTAGAAGGATGGTAAAAAAGTACATCCCTCAGGTTCTCAGTGTCCCCAAAGGCTGCTATCCATTAGGCATTTTATTTACAGTCTTAGCCTCTGGCTGGGCGGGGACAGCTCTGAGGTGAAGGACACCTATGCTGTTGTCACCACCAGCTCTGACGTCTCACGTCTAAGGTGGAGAAGGGTCAGATCCACACAGGGCAAAGGGGAATATATATAAGAATATATATTCATAAATATAAGTATTATATAGTATATAATATAATAAAATAAATATATGTAAGAGTAAAGTTAGAAATGTCTTTTGATGCTTTGTGCTTTTATTAAAAATATATACTGATATTTATATAGTATATATAATATATAAATATATTTTACATTTTATATTTATAGTATAAACATAATTTTACATAAGTATATAAATAGCTATATATAAATATATATCACATAAATCCTCCTTAGGAACCTCCTACTCATGCCTCTCAGGCCAGAACAGCATGACTGTAGACAATTCAGCTATGCAAGTTTAACACACTAACAATTTTTTTTACCTTAGCACAATACTACCCAAATAAAATCAGTCTCCCCTTTAAATTTAGGTAAGGCTGTGATACAGATCAGTAGTAGAGCAGACTTCACACATGTGAGTTCAATCCCCTGCACCATAAAGCAAACAAACAAAACCACAAAGGACAAACTAAAGAGACACAACACACATAAAAGAAGTCATTAAACCAGAATGCTTAAATGTATGGTTTCACTGAGGAGGAAAATGAATTGAAGTGTCAAATGAATTGAAGTGTCAAAGAAAAAAGTGGCTTTGTATTGGTTTGCAGTTAACAGTAATGACCACAGTGGCTACTTGGATTCATTCATTGGCACTTTCCTCCAAGGTTTTCTGGGGTTCTCTGTGCACACTAACTTTTCTCATAACAATAGATGCTAAATTTCCCGAGGACATCTGTGTAAGAGGAAGACATGTAGAACACAGAAATACTGAAAGAGTCCTCTGCTGAGTTTCAGGACACCCTGTGAGGGGACAGCTTAGCCTCTGGCTGGGCGGGGACAGCTCTGAGGTGAAGGACACCTATGCTGTTGTCACCACCAGCTCCGACGTCTCACGTCTAAGGCGGAGAAGGGTCAGATCCACACAGGGCAAAGGGGAAGTAAAATGGGTGATAGTAAATATAAAAACCCAAGAACTGCCACAAGCTGATGGGTCTTCACAGAGAAATGCCGTCTGAGCCTAGAGAAGCCACAACAACAGAGTGTGTGAGCACAGCGCTTCCGTGAGCCCAGTCTCCCTCTACCCAAGCAGTCTACATAAAGCCTTGTTGAATACCATGTACACGGGGAAAAAAAAGTCTCAATAGTTAGGGTCACCTAATGAAGCTGCCGACAGTGCTAGAATCCCAGAGGAAGGGAGGGGAGCTAGGAGAAAGAAAATGGAGGGTGGGGCTTTGATGGCTATAAAGTAACTTTCTAAGATTCAGATGAAGTAAAGCCTCATCACCTAAGATATTACTCTCTTTATTTTTTAAATTTTTATTTATTTTTATGCATATGAGTGTTTTGCCCATGTACATCAGCACTATGTGTGTGCCTGGTTCCTTCGGATGTCAGAAGGCATCAGATCCCCTGAACCTGGGGTCACAGATGGTTGTGAATTTTCATGTGGGTGCTGAGAAACTAACCTGGTCCTCTGGAGGAGCAGCCAGGACTCTTAACCGGCAAGCCATCTCTCAAGCTCAAATATTATTCCTTTTATTTCAGGTATAAATTCACAGATGAGAGCTTTGCTCTGAAAAAATTAAACTTCAGAGACCTCATAGGCAATATAACACAATTAATCCCAGAATGCATGCAAACTGGGAAGGGCATCCTGTAGCTAGCTATTCATTAACATTGTATTTTATTCTTGAACACATAGGCTTTCTATCTCACTTTATTTCAAAAACTTCAACCATTTTATAGTCTAAAAAATAGATTTTACTAAGTAAAATACTAATAAGAAACCTGAAGAATAGAAGTTATTCTTCTCCAAGAACTCCCACTGATGTCATGAGCTGAGCACAGAGATTTGAAGAAAAGCACTCCGTTAACGCCTCAGAGCCATGATATGCGAGGCATTCCTAAGACTGGAAGAAAAGCAGGAGCTGCTGTAGGCTCGGTTCTCAAACATGTGCATGTCAAACCAACAGGCAATTTTGTGTCACTTTTAATGAATAAAGTTACCCTATGTGAAACGGTTGCACTGCCGATACATTAGGTCAAGGGAGTTTATATTATATTATAATAACAATATAGTTTATTTATACACTAAATAAAGGTTCCTTTCTTCAGACAGCAAAACAGGGGCACAGAAGTGCAGCTTGCTACCTGGAGTCAGTGACATAATGACCGACGACCCCACTAGTAGCTACAGCAAAAACCTTTCATTAGAATTTTTTTAAGTTCACTAAAAACTATGGGTACGTAGTTTTCAGCACTACCTATGCAGATCACATGGTCTCAAAAACACATAAGCTTTCTCTGTGTAGACTTCTGTTTTGTAATTGTTGTTTGTTTTAGAGAATAGATTTGACAGGGATAGCGGGGGACAGCTTGGAGGCTGGCAGAGGCCTGGGAGACTTCATCTAAGACTTTCACTTAAACAGACTCACTGGTCCCTTTATTGAGGACTATCTGCCTTGCTGTGATAATTGTTAGGAAGGGTGTGTGTGCTAGGGAATTTGTTAGGATTTTTTTTTTCAAGACAGGGTTTCTCTGTGTTAACAACCCTGGCTGTCCTGAAACTCACTCTGTAGAACAGGCTGGCTTCGAACTCACAGAGAGAGATCCGCCTGCCTCTGCCTCCGAAGTGCGGGGATCAAACGTGTGTGCCACCACTGCCCAGCTTGACATGATTTTTAATTGCAAACTACCTGTGTGGGTTTAATGGTTTTTTTTGTGACTGTTGTTTTAAAACAAACAAACAAACAAAAGACAGGGGGAAAAAATTTCTTCCCCAAGTGGACAAAGACCTGGGCCCTTGAATGGCTTCAAATGCATTGTTTTCTATAACCTGGAAACTGATTGGGCGACACTCAATCTCCGAGATTAAAATCACTTAGTGAATATTGTATTGCTCCGCTGCTCTCACTGTCCTTTTGGCATGTGGGGCCCCACACTGCTGCGTCTGCTGGCGCACTTACCAGCTAATGAAACCTAGCCTCGGAGCAGCTGCCTGAATCTATGTCAAACTGCATCTGGCATCCATCTATCTTCCAGCCATCGAAATTCACCTCTGCAATCCTACAAAGCAGTGAGAGCTCGCTCCCGGGCCATGGCAACACCCTAGCCTTTGTTTCATCAAGACTGAGAAGCAATTTTAGACTCATGCTGTTTTATTTCAAATTTGCTACATCTTTTTTTTTTAGAATGATGGCTTTGGAAAGGAAAGCTGTTTTAAATACAGATACTACCAAGATCTGAAAACATTCTGTAAACATTTCCTAGACCATCATCGGCACGGCTTTGGCTGAAGCAGAATGTTGAAGGGTTTGCCAGTAGACACAATGCTGCCGACGGATCCCAGACAAGGAGGCGAGGCTGCTTACAATTCTTGAGTTGTCACGGTTGTTAAATATGCTGCGCCACAAAACCTCCCAGTCCTCAAGGCATTCTCCCTATCGGCTCCGTGGCATTAGTAGAAATGCTGTTTTAGCAAGAAAATTACTGAAGTGCACTCGAGACATTATTTTCAAAAAAACAGTATTTGAGAGAATAGTTTTCCTTAGTGTACACATACATTATTTTAAAATATAGTATTTAAACGATATGCTCGTGTGAGCATAACAACACTGTAATATAGTCCTGAGGGAGCAGAGACAAGAATACCTCAAGTTCAAGGCCTTCTAACACTTTAGTTGGCTCACTTTGTAATAACTGGCTCTCTCCTGGTCTTCCGATGATAATGGCCTGTACACAGGGACATTATTCTCTTTAATTGTGAGGACTACAATATGAACTACAAAGGAGTGCAAAAAACATGTATTAAAGAACCTACAAAGGGATTCAAGCCTAAAGCCAACCTAGAACAGAAATGATGGGGATTTTTTTTTGGCTTATTTACTTCTGCCTCCCAAGTGCTGGGATTAAAGGCATGCACCACCATCCCCAGCATCTTCCTTATGCTTTTTAAATATGCACTGGGGATTGAACCCAGATCCTTGGAGCGTGTTATTCAAGTGCTCTACTGCTGGGCTATACCCTCAGTCCAGCCCTACACTTTAAAAAAAATCTGTAGAGATTGCATGTACTATTTCAAGCTTTTTGTCAGTATATAATTCAGTAGCAGAAATTTCTTGTACACTAGTATACAATGAATGTTACATTGTCCGTTCCTGGAACTTTTTTTAATGAACTAACAGAAATTCTATACAGACTGAACAATTATTCTCTCTCCTGTCTTGCCCCAGCTTCTGGTAGCCTGTTTTACTTAACTCTATCTCTATGGGCTTATTTTAGGCACCTCACATGCCAATATATAATATTTGTCCTTTTATGTCTGGTTTCTCTCACTTAGCATGTTTTTCAGATTCATAAAAGTTGTGCTATTATATTTTTTCTGTTTGTATTATGAAACAGGGTCTCATTTTGTAACCCAGGCTGGAGTCAAACTCCTTCCTGGTGGTCCTCCTGCCTCAGTCCCCTAAACGTTAGGATTATGAGTATACAACATCAGGTCTAGAAATCCCCCCGCCCCCATCTTATATTGTACTCAATTCTGGATGAAGATTTGGGGTTTCTACCTTCTGGTTAGTGAGAAGGATGCTGCTACAAATACTTTCATGCACACATCGGTGTGAACTCTTCTCTTTCCATTCTGGGGGAAATAAGCCTAGAAATGGAATGGAACTGTTGGAGTATATTTTAGTGCTATGCTTCACTTTCTCAGAAACCAAAACCAAATCCTTTCACTTCATTTTGTCCTTGTAATGGAGCATTCATTATAGCACTGAGCAAAGCGCCCCTCTGTTGTGGAGACCACCAGTCGCTTCCCTACACAGGCCCACAGTTCCCAGTCTCTCCCAGCAGGCCTTTCCCTTTCTCTAGCTTCTGAAACTGTCCCAGGGGCTCAGTTCTTGGGTCTCTTCACTAAACCTCATTTATCTAGTTGCATCATCTTAAGTGCAACTCTCAAATGTGTATCTCCAGACTTGAGTTTCCAGTCGGAAATGTGGGCATCTAGAATTCAACATTCTGCCCCCACTTCCCCTCAGAGCTTCATTACTGCTGCTTATCCCTTCTCTGCTAAAGGCAACACTTACACAAGCCCCCAGCTCTGAAAGCCTTGGAACTGCCATCATTTTTTTCATCCAATCTGACAGGATAATCTGTTCTCAGT
>LOJH01048650.1:0-12996 GCA_001685095.1 Ellobius talpinus
CTCCTCCTCCTCCTCCTCCTTCTTTTTGACTGAACACTAGGGATTCAAATCAGGCTTAATACAGGCTGGGAAAGCACTCCACCCCAAGCCTGAGAACTTTATTTGAGGAAAGTCTTGAGGTTCTTTCTAGTGTTCTTTTGATAGAGGAGAAACATGGATGTCCCCCTTCTGGGTGCAGCATTGACAGGTCGGGAGGTTCTCCACCCTGGAGCTAGTATCTCGTGATGGGCAGAAAAAGCATATTTTCTACCTTCTACATGTGTTGAATAGAGTATCTTTCTGACTTCAGAGCAACGAACTTTAACATCTCTTGGCGATATGTGCAGTAGGTAGATTTTAGCAGAGACATATGATAATGGTTTCCCAGCAACCGTCTCACCCTTTGGTGTGAGGAGTCCAGTACCTTGGAACTGGATGTCAGTTTCTTCTGGAAAGCTGTGTTAGGTGCAACTGTTTGCACCAGCTGGGATTTCACTCTTGAAAAGCATCTTGTTGACTTTCAGGAAATGGGGCAGATGTGGGAGAAGGCAGCATGGGCTGGAAGAGTCTCAAGTGTTCAAGACTCCATCCGTCTCCATCTCCACAAGGAAAAGCCAGTGGAGAGCGCCAGTGTGGGCAGAGCGCCAGTGTGGGCAGAGCGCCAGTGTGGGCAGAGCAGCCGAGGGTCTGGGTCAGACTAGCTTATTCTCCTTCCCTTGAGGAAGGCTTATAAGGGTCTGTGGTTGTGTGTGAGAGCAGGCTGGAGTTGAGCTTCCCATCCAGAGAGTCTCAAATGAGATGCTAACATTATCTCTGCTCTGGTTTTTATGCACAGTCAGAAAACTGTTCATCAGAAGGCTTCAGGTACATGCCAATGTTTAGACCATACCTTAGGGCATTCTGAATTAATATGAAAGAAAGATAGATACCCGATGATCCTTATGGTCATAGTTATTATACGCCGTATTTGAGTCTGAACATGACTCTATAATGTGCCGTGAGCTTCATCATAGTGTTCTGTGTTCCTTAGGCTTCAAGTCCAGAGCATTTGGTATTTCCCCTCCAACTGCAGTGAATGTAATATTACTAAATTTCCTGAGCCAGGGGTGGGGCAGGTGTCAAGGGCATTTACTGGGACAACCTACTCTGTCCAAATAGAATGACATCAATGAGAAAATGACACTGACTTCAAATCTAGGAAGAGACCATTTTCTAACCACATTTTGAAGTAAGACCCCTGGATGCCTATGTGAGCCTCATCCCTGTAACTCCTACACCAGTATTTTATATGCCTCCATTGCCTCTGGTCCAGCATAGCACCCAGCCCAAGGCCAAGACTCAATAAACACCTGTTATGAAACAGGAAGAGCAGAGACTAGGGACAATGCCTAGCTCTGTCACTTAGTATCTGTGTGCCTCTAGACAATTTACTTACCTGCTCTGGATCTTCATTCCAGGCTTATGATGGGAAATACCTACCTCATAGACAAAGTCTAGATATGTGAGCTCTTATAGAAACGCCTAAGCCCTTGCAAACCCTTCATTGGCTGTTCGCATTAGCTGTTACCGGATTATTAATGACTAAACAGAAGCCCAGGTTTGCTTGCTAGAACTTTATAATGAGTCTTTTTGGTCTCCTTCCATTTGGTCGATGTTGATCAGCCCCTTTCCAGTCACTCAGACACTTGATTTCCATATAAAACCACCATGTCTTTTCCTCTCATTCCAACAATTTAAAGATGTTTTAAAAATAATTATTTTATGCATATGGGTGTTTTGCCTACATGTATGCCTGAGCACCACATGTGTCCCTGGTACCTGTGGAGGACAGAAGAGGGTGTTGAATCCTTGGGAACTGGACAGATAGTTGTGAGCAGCCATGTGGGTGCTGGGAATTGAACCTGAGTCCTCTGGAAGAGTAGCCAGTGCTCTTGAATGCTGAGCCATCTCTCCAACCCCTCCAGCCTTTTTTTTTTTTTTTAAAAAAAAAGGAAACAAAAGCAAAAGACTGCTAATAGTCCCAGATGTATTTGCTGTGAACCAGTGTCCTGCTGCAGGGATCAGTTAGAGGGGTGGGCCGAATCTGTGTATCTAGTGTTCTTTCCCAAAGATAGAACATTGAGGGTCTACAGTTTCCCTGAATCAGGAGGATCTTGGAAGACATTGCTGTTTGGAAGTTAGAATCCCTTTGGAGGTAGGGACATCTTTTCTAAGGAGAATTAGGGGGCAGTGTATGCTTTACCAGCTCGTCGTGACCTCATGTTGATGGTTGGCATTCACATCTTGGTCTTTGTTTTGTCTGTTTAGAACATGCACTTTGGATGAAGCCCTAAGTTTGATCCTGAACATTTCATAAACTGGGCTTGGTGGTGCCTATAATCCTAGTACTTAGGAGGTGGAGGCAGGAAGATCAGACATCTAAAATCATAATCCTTTACATAACAAGTTTGAAGCCAGCTTGGGCAGCACAAGACCATGCCCAAGCAAACAAAAAACCAATTAGAAAGGACACACTGAAGACTTCCTTCCTGTGGTGGTTTGAGTAAGAATGGCCCCCATAGACTCATATATTTGAGTGCTTAGGGAATGACATTAGGAGGTGTGGCCTTGTTGGAGTAGATGTGATCTTGTTGGAGGAAGTATGTCACTGGGGGGTGGGCTTTGGAGTTTCAAATGCCCAAGCCAGACCAGGTAGTTTCTTCTCTTTCTGTTGCTGGCCAATCCAGATGTAGAACTCTCAGTTACTATTCAGCACCATGTCTGCCTATGTACCACCATGCTTCCCACCATGACAATAATGGACTAAACTTCTGAACCTGTAAGCCAACCCCAATTAAATGTTTTCCTTTATAAGAGTTGCCATCGTTATGGTGTCTCTTCACAGCAATAGAAACCCTAACTAAGACACTTCCTTTTTGATTGTAGTGGCCAAGAATTAAAACAAAATAAATGGATGATGTGGGATTCCCCTTTGTATGCTGTGAATATGTCTTATTACCATTGTTAATAAAGAAACTGCTTTGGTCTATGGCAGGGCAGAATATAGCAAGATGGGAAATCCAAACAGATAGAGAAGGAAAGTAGGCAGAGTCAGCATACTCCATGTAGCTGCTGAAGGAGAAAGATGCTGGAAACTTACCGGTGAACCACAGCCTCGTGGCAATACATAGATTAATAGAAATGGGTTAATTTAAGATGTAATAGCTAGTTAGGAATATACTTGAACCATTGGTCAAACAGTGTTATAATTTCTGTATGATTATTCGGGCCTGGTGACTGGGATACAAATGCACAGTCTTTGTTTATATAATGGTGCCCAAGCATTTGGGGCTAACCCGCATGGCCAGCCACCCATTGGGGTCCAGATGCTTGTAAGCATGGTGGGGGGTTAGTAGGAAAGTAGCTGAGAGCACACTGGCGGATCAGCACTTCCTGCCTGGGCAAACACACTGTGTCTTGTTTAGAGGTCTTTTGTATCTGAATCTGTCCTATTGTGTAACTGAAATCCTTTTCTGACCATGAGCATTTTTTAAGATGGTAAGCAGTGTGGATGCTGACTCTGCCTCTTTCGGCCTTTCAATATGGCGGAGGTAAGTTTACCACCAGCTCTGGGACAGCTGGGTGGGAGCAGTGCTCACCACCTCAACTCTGGGAAGGGGCGTGCATCATATAAACCCTTTTCTTCTGAGTAAAAGCTAAATGTGCCATGCAGTGTGCTACATAGCCTGGAAATATCTCTGTGTATGGTGGCAGGAATCCACCATGCTCTCCTGCCTGTGTATGCCTAGTAGTCCCGATCTGGTCTATAAGCTATAAAATTACAACTATAGTAGGAAAATAAAAGGGGTAGGGATGTGTACAATATTTTTTAAACAAACAATAGTCAACCTAGAGGGAGTGGAGAAATTAGCACAGTATGTTGGTCAGGGTTCTGTTATAAGAGGTGCATCTTAGTTCACAGCCCATGACCTACTGGCTCCATAGCTTTGGAACTGTGATAGCATAGTGCATTATGGGGGAAGCATGCTGGTGGGAACCTTTCACCTCATCTTCCCCAAAGTGAGAGAGAGGGAAAAGGGTCTGGAGATGTGTCATCTAATACTGAAAGAGAGGAAGAGAAGGGAGTCCTAAAACCCCCTTTAGGACATCTTCCAGTGACCTGACTTCCTCCCACTAGGCCCTTGAAGGCTTTGCTGCATCCCAATAGCATTGTGGGCTTGAGCCCTAAGCCTTTAATACCCCAGCTTTAAGGGACTTATGGACCAAACTGTGGCTGTGAGCTCCCTGGTAAGCAGAGATGAGGATGCTTATTTGGGAGGGTGGAGTAAAGGGTAATAGCATAACAATATAATGCCATCTGAATAAATTATCTATGCAGCACAAGCATAAGGAAATGCATACATACATGTGCATAAATGAAGAGAATCAAACAAAAGAATAAGACTGAGCTCCTTGGTCAGATAGCCTAGGAAAGGCAAGGCCTGGGTTCCAGAAGTGGAAGCATCTACCCTCCAGGTTAGCTTGGTTGCAAGTCAAGGACACTGGTGAGAAGTGGTTGGCTGAGCACAAACAAGCTGCTCTGCTTGGCCGAGCAGTGATCATAGCTGTCACCTTGAAGGGTGTGCTGTGTGCTGACGGTCCCCTGGTTTTTCAACGTAAAATATTTTCATCCCCATTGTATGGATGAGGAAAAACAATTACAAGTCACTGAAGGTACCACACAGAATAAGTGATGATGAGACTCAAATCCAGGTCTGTTGGTTTGCAAGGTCCCAGTTCTTTAAGTGTCACATTGTTGTGGCCACAGTTTGGAGCCTGGAGGAGGGCCGGCATGCTCAGGTCATAACTGAGAGTTCTGCAGGACCCTCTTTCACAGGTGGGTTCTGCTATTAAAACTACACAAGTCACCATCAGTAATTGTTTCCTGTGTGTACTTGCCAGCCTGGTCCAAGTGCGTGCGTGCGTGTGTGCGTGTGTGCGTGTGTGTGTGTATGTGTGTGTAAAACAGCTGCTTGGGACTTTGTTCCCAGGGGAACAGGCTGCACAGCAAAGTAGGGCATCTTGCTGTCCCGCCTTAGGACAGGTGAGAGCAGACGCTCCTTAAGAAGGAGCGCAGTGTCACTGAGTGTGACATTTGGATCCAGAATTATCTCATCAGCTACTTGGGGAGCAAGTAGCAAATGCCTGGACTCTCTCTCCTGAGGCTCTGTCTTCTACCTCTTCTTGCCATAGCCCAACCACACAGACCACAAAAGAGCTAACAGGAGAGGCTTGTTTGGTGGCATGGGAATGGGCTTTTGTACAAACTGCTGCATGCCTTTGCTGTCAGCAAAAGTACCCCAAAGGGAGTCCTCAAGGTTAAAGTCACAGTTCTGCAAAATAATGTCACCTGGGGTGGTCCCCTCTGTTTCCTTTTCCTTAGTTCCTCATTCATAAGGCGGGGATATGATTTTTATCTTTCTAGCCATCGAGAGATTATGTAGAGGGGCTTGGAGGGTGGAAACTGGGGGAGTCCTGGGTCTTGTTGGCCACTAGTCTGGTTCGGTTCTAGGTTCAGTGAGAGGATCCTGTTTTGAGGGAGATGGGTAGCAAGTGCTAGCGTAGGACAGTGAGGCATCCTCTTCTGGCCTCTGCATGCATGAACGGGCATGTATACCTGCACACGCATGCCCACATACTAGTCCCCGCAACTGCCCACCAGAAGTATATATAAAATACTTCTGTCTGTACGAGACAGAAAGGAAGGCCAGGAGCGTGTGGCTGGTTTAGGCTGGAAACAACACAGCTGATGCCACTGGTGATGGCCACTTTGCTGTTTACATCTGGATGTGTCCAGCTTGAGGAGACCACTCTTTCTTTGGACTTAAACAATGGCATTGGTGACTTCCAGGAAGCTGGCTTCAGGGATGCCTGCCCTGGGTCCCCCAGCCGGCTCTGTGGCAGATGGCCGCCATTTCCCTGGTGAGATTCTGCCAGCTGGCACTGGAGCTACTGGCTGCTGCCTTCCTTCACTGCCTGCAAATGTCCCCACAGATCTCAGGAGGGAGAGAGGATGAGGAAGAAGTGTGCTGCTGGCTGGCTATGGTCCCCATTTGAAGGTTTAGAACAAGGTCTACCTGCCCAGGGCCAGCTCCCTTGGCTCTTTGTCTACAAGTTGTGTCTGAGCCTCCTGGCCATAGACAAACTGGCTTTCTAGAGTCTTGGTTTATCCGCCTGGAGGGTCACGGCTTTTCCAATGAACCATTGTCATCATTCTTTGTGAATAATGACATTGTGAGTTTCTTACAGGCAGGGGCTAAGGTCTCTGGTGGCCTTTCTGTGCCTGGTGTGTAGTAGGAAGACATGGACATGCTTTTCCTGTGGGAACCTCAACTCAGGAGTGGACAGTGTGAAAGCCGTTAATTAGGAATAATTTTCTTCTTGTCCTCTGCATTCTTGTCCAGATTCGAGTGTGGGGTCTATATCCCCCCATCTTTATTCCTCTCTGCCCTTATTTTTCTTAGAAAGTAGCTTCTTCTGGTCTATCAAGCCAGGCTAGGCTGTGACCACATCACATACTGTCTCCTCCATGCAGTCTGATAGGAGATTTTGTTGCTTCTACTTTGAATCAGTGGATCAGCCAGCCTGAGAGTAGAGCTTGCCTGTATCCTGGGAGCTGCTCCCATGAGGACCACAGAGTCTAGACAGCATAGTTTACATGGAAGTCAAGGATTGCAAGAGCTGACCTCCTGGTAGGCCCCCAGACAGATACAAGTAAAAGAATGTCCTTTAAGGAAAAGAAAAAAAAATCCGCCCAGATGGAATGATGAAAGGAATGATATCACAGTTGGCATGGCAATGGCAGGACCATCATAATCCCAAGGGGAGGCTGAGCTTCACTGCTCACCTCACTTTGGGACAGGCAGGAGTGGTATGGGTTGGAGGAGGGGCTGCTTACTCAATGGCTACAGCAGGCCCGGGGGGGTGCAGACTTTGTCCCCACATCTACTTCCCTGCTTGACAATCTCCCAGGGGGTGGCAACTGCCTCCTCCAAGCATTTAAATTCTGTCCATCTACTGTCCAGTATGGCACTGGGAGAGTGGCCAGAGAGATGGGGCAGAACAAGAGAGCAGGGGATACATCGCTGGAGAGTGGAGTAGAAATAGAAGACGGTTTTATGGGATTCTGTAGGAGTCCCTGAGCTGTGTCCTCAGCTCCTTCTTCCCAGGAGCTCCAACCTCTTCTGATAAATGTGCCGTGGGCCTCCTGTCCTCCACCTGTTTTCCCTGGAGTTCTGCCACACGTGGTGTCGAGCTGGGTCCAAACCACATAAGATGTACTAATTTCAAAGTCACTTGTTTCCCAAGTCAAGAAAGACAAAGGTTCAGTGGCCTCCTTAGTCATGAAGATGCTGTGATGAACGCTGTCTCAGGCAGGTGCTTCTTGAGCACAGGGTAAGGATTTCGGGGTTGAAGAGTTGGATAAGGGGCATGAAGAGTTGGATAAGGGTTGGTATCCTGGGGGCTTTTCTCACCTCTATCCATGTGGTGATTGTGCAGGTTAGGCCTGGTTGGTTGGTGACAATCATACCTACTTGTTTAGCTTTCTGAACTCTGGCACTTTGGGGTTTTGGAAGTGGGAGTGGTCACGAGGTTGGATGTTTCAGCTCCTTTTCTTTTGCAGAGCCTTACACCTTGACTTTGGACTTGGGAAGCCATTTCAGGGTCTCCCTAGCAGCAAACTCTTCCGTTCCAATAGTGGGTGTCTCAGCACCCCCACCCTGTTCCTTTTGCATATGGGTAACTGTCTTAGTTAGGGTTTCTATTGCTGTAAAGAGACACCATGATCATGGAAACTCTTATAAGGAAAACATTTAATTGGGGGGAGGGACTCACAGTTTCAGAGTTTCTGTTCATTATCATCACAGTGGGGAGCAGGGTGGTAAGCAGGCAGATGTGGTGCTGGAGAAGTAGCTGAGAGTCCTACATCTTGAAGATAATAGGAAGTTGACTGAGACACTGGGCAGTATCCTGAGCATAGGAAACCTCAAAGCCCGCCCCCACAATGACACACTTCCTCTAACAAGGCCATACCCATTCCAGCAAAGCTACACCTCCACCCACCCACCCACACTCTAACATGATGCCACCAGCCTGTGGTGAAGGAGAAGTTTAAATGGGTCATTTGAAAGCAGCTTTTAATCTTGGCCTCTTTGATTGTTCAAATGTGCTTGGGAATCTCCTCTTCCCTCGCATGAGTTTCTGTCCTTGGTCCAGTCTTGCTTTGCCTGCAGTTGGTTCCCAGCTAACCTGCTCTGTGTTATGGCATTATTTACTCTATGTATGTGGATCACTACTGCATGCATATGTCCAGCCATCTTTGAAACTCTCTCTCTACATACATGCGCACGTTCACAACTTCACACATTCCTTTGCCAAGTCTTCACCAGCTCTTGGGTTTCCCGTCAACATCTACATGATCAGCCAGAGGAGGTTCTTATAGATTTCTTCCTCTGAGCCGCATCTACCCACCAAGTCCTGTCCACGGACTCTTTTCAACATGTCTGTAGTTCTGCCCTCCTCATGCTTTGACTGACACGGGTCAGGTCTTTGTCAGTCTAACTAGGGTCTCTAATTTTGAGCGACTCCCACCCAGTCTCTGCATGATCTGATCATTGTCATCTTCAATCTCTCCCATGATTCCATTGCCTGAGGATGAACTTGTGGCCTCTTTGAAAAGCATACAACCCTTCTAATATGTGTACAATCTCTTTCTTAAACCTCAGGTTTCTTTAAACATTCTCCTCTTTGTCCCTTCTGTAGCCATTAGGAATTCCATGTGACCTCTTGAACGACTGTCCCTCAAATGCCGAACATGGACTGCTGTGAGCTGGCATGAGTTTCACAAATGTGGCTGGGGACAGATTTTCAGGGCTTGATTAGAGACACACTGTGGCCCAAGATAAATGCTCCTTTGGATAGAGAACCTGGTGACTGTGGATTGGGTATGCAGTTTGGTTCAACAATTTCCTTATGTGAAAAAAAATTCCAAAAGGAATTAAAACCAAACTGCACTTTGTTGATATTATGAATCACAAAGCATATGTGTAGTTTGGGAGCTGATGAGTAAAACATATTTGAAATTAGATTTGAACCTCAAGGTTGCCACAGCTACTGACTTCTGTAAACATCAACATTGCATGCTTGTTTAGGATCACCTTTGACCTTCAGGATGTCTTCTAACCTTTTCAGAGTGTATTAGTCCTAAGATAAGAGATTAATAAAATCTAAGGTGTGAGCCCTAACCTTTTCCATGAAGTTTTTCTTTTTTGGATTAATTTAAGGTAAATTGTCATTTAGTCCTCTCTCTCTCTCTCTCTCTCTCTCTCTCTCTCTCTCTCTCTCTCTCNAGGGTTTCTCTGTGGAGCCCTGGCTGTCCTGGAACTTGCTCTGTAGACCAGGCTGGCCTGGAACTCACCGAGATCTGCCTATTTCTGCCTCCTGAGTGCTGGGATGAAAGGTTTGTGCCTGGCTTCTCTTTCTTATTTTTCACTTAGCAAGCTTTCAGCCCTTTTGAGAAGCTGTGAGAATATCATAATGGATGCCGCTCTCACCTTTCCTCAGATTCACCATCTATTACCACATTTGTTTCCTCCTTTCTCCTGCTTTGGTGCACATGAGTGAGTAAGGATGCACACACACAGACACTCAGACCATTATACACAGTCCCCCCAAAATCTTTCAGTTCTTTTTGGGGTTTTGTCATCATGTCACATAGCCTGCAGGAGATAGCTGGCATGAGATGGGACAGCGATGACAGTGACCAGGTATGGAGAGGAGAGGAAGTAGCTGCACTGTCTTGTGGGAAGATGTGATTACTCTCTCCTTATGTGTAGGTGGATGGAGGGTCATGGAACACAGCCCTTCAGAGAGGGGTTGATTTTCCCTTTCGGTGCTCAGTTCAGTTCCTACCTGTTTGCAGGACACATGAAATTCATTCACGGTACCCCTTCCTGTTCTTGGTGCTTTTTCAAGCCACATACAAAACCCCAAGGCTTGACTTCCTTGCTAAGTACTGCCCAGCTACAGCATACTTGGCAAAACCTCAGTTTCTCCATTTATATAGCAAGGGCTTAAATCACCTGCTCTTGAAGGCTTCTCCCTGTACTCAACGTCCTGTGGCCCCATGATGGCCAAAAAAAGACCTCACTCCTTTCGGAAACTGTCAGGAGATACTTAAATGTACTTGTGAGGTGAACCTACGAAATTTATTGCTGCCTGGGCTGTGGCCAGGACCACATCTGGTTAATAACAAGATGTGTTTTTTTCCCTCCTCATAGACGCTACAGAGTGCAGAGGTGGAGGCTGGGAATTAGGCTTGGTGAAGCCAGGCCAGGCAGCAGGAACTCTGACTTCTCTGTCTTTCAGAGACTACTCCGGAGGCTCCCCAACTCCTGCCCCCACAGTTCTTTGAGGTCACTACCTTTTCCATTTGCTGTTTGTCTTGCTTTTCCCCACACCCTTTTGGAGCTACTTTGTTCAAGGACCTTGCCACCTCTGCTGGCTGTCCCTGGCTGACCTCCAGGTTCAGTATCTCAGGACAGCAACAACTAGAAGATGTTGATGGCACAAATGACTTTCTCGGTTGGACTTTAAAAAAAAGGCCTTGCTGTCATGGATGGGACTGAGGATTATCCAGAGGGGGTTAGATATTGATGCTGTCTTCTAAAAGCTTCCAACAAGCTTTCTACCTAGAATTGTCACACTCATTTTATGGGTTTAATTCCCATAAGTGGAACTGGAGAATGTTCTGGTAAAAGAGAAGAGAACTTAGGTGTGCCAGGCTTGAGGAAACAGACTATTGAGAACTGGATGACTGGAGATCCATTTATTCATTCAATAAATATTTATGAGATGCCTGCTGTGTTATGTGCAAGGTCCTTTTACCCAGAAAGTCTTTCTCATTCTCATGGTTTGGCCCTTTCAAACAGTTTTTTCTGTGTAGCTCTAGCTGGTCTTGAACTCACCATGTAGCTCAGGCTAGCCTCAAACTTGGGTGAACTTCCTGTTTCAGCCTCCAGATTCTGGGATTATAATTGTGTTACCACGTCTAGCTTTAGCACATTTTAAATGTGGGTGGCCATCAATATTAGGTACCTGTCACTGGGCTCTGTGGAATAGAAGTGGCAGAGATGGCAGAATTGTCATTTCTCGTCTGATAGTCATGTGATGAGTCATAGCTCTACCATTTAATCCTTTCTAGAAGATGTACCATGCTCCCCAGTCACCTGACAGGGAGGGTGACTGAGAAGATCCTTATTCAAGGTCAGCTAATGACAAATGAGAGTTCAGATCCCACATTCCTAGCCTCTGTCTGTCCCCAAAGCTGGTTTATGGGCTCACTCCATTTAGTGACGCTTCTACTGGTCCAAAAGATAAGAACAATATAGTTAGATTTATAGTAAGGCTTTGGCTGTGTCATTCAGTGAGTCTCAGTTGGAGTGACTTTACTCTCAGAGATATTTGGAAGTGACTAAGGTGGTTTTTTGGTTGTTACAGCGGGGAAGTGCCATTGGTGGGTAACTGGTGGGGGCCAGAGATGCTGTTTACCATCTTCCAGTGCATGGAACAGCTTCTCCCCTCCCCCAGCCAGGAGCTGATTTAATTAGGATTATCATTAGTCTTAAAATTATATTATTCTGATTTGGAAGAAGTATATCATCATGTGTTCTTTTGTGTGTGTATGTGTGTGTGTATCCATTCATATGTGAGATATATGTGTGTACATTTGTGTGAGTGTGCATGGGTTTCTACATGTATATATGACAGATGTTTATATCAAATATCTTCCTCAATTGCTCTCTACCTGTGGTGGTTTGAATTAGAATGGTCTTATAGGCCCAGATATTGGCCTTCTTAGTCCCTAGTTGGTGAACTGTGTGGAAAGATCAGGAGGTGTTCTGCTGGGGTGAGCTTTGGGGTCTCAATAGCCAGGTCCAGGGTTGCTCTCCCTTTTTTCTCAGGGTATAAAACTCGTAGCTACTGTTCCAGTTCCATGTGTGCCACCATGCCCCTGCCATGATGCTCACTAACCTTTTGAAACTGCAAGCCAGCCCTTAATTAGATGCTTTCTTTTACAAGAGTTGTGTTGGTCATGGTGTGTCTTCACAGCAATAGAACAGTGACTACTGACATTTTCTTATTGTTATTATTAGATAATATGGTTAACATTTATTTAAAAAATATATTAGATAGCCAGGCGGTGGTGGTGCATGCTTTTAACCCCAGCACTTGGGAGGCAGAGGCAAATGTATCTCTGAGTTTGAGGCTAGCCAGGTCTACAGAGGGAGTTCTAGGACAGCCAGGGCTACACAGGGAAACCCTGTCTTGAAAAAGCAAAAACAAAACTATATATACATATATATCTTAGAGAGAAATATATATATATATCTTAGATAAAAAACTTCAAGCACAGCTACTAATAAAAACATAAAAATGAAATTTCTTTTTTCCACATTATGAATGTAACATATTTATTTAATGAAAAAGTTTTTTTGAGCATTTTATATATGTATATAATGTGTTTTGATCAATTCATTCCCCTCCCCAGTCTGAGACAGGATCTCATGCTGAACCTGGAGCTTATCAATGCAGCTAGAGTGGCTGTCCAGTGAGCTCTAGGGATCTGCTTCCCTAATGCTGAAGTTATAGATACACACCACACCTGATTTTTTTTTAATTTCTTTCGTTTTTTATTTGTTCATTTTTAAATTGATTTTATTGAGCTTTGCATTTTTCTCTGCTCCCCTCTCTTCCTCTCCCCTCCCCTTCAACCCTCTCCCATGGTCCCCATGCTCCTGATTTACTCAGGAGGTCTTGTCTTTTTCTACTTCCCATGTAGATTAGATCCATGTATGTCTCTCTTAGGATCCTCATTGTTGTCTTGGTTCTCTGGGATTGTGGTTTGTAGGCTGTTTATTTTTTCTTTATATTTAAAAACCACTTATGAGTGAGTACATATGATAATTGTCTTTCTGG
>LOJH01048651.1:0-12995 GCA_001685095.1 Ellobius talpinus
TTCCCACAGGGCAGGGAACCCTGACTTCTCTTAGGACTGGAGAGCAAGGGGGAGGGGGAGGGGGAGTGGGAGGGAAATGGGAGGATGGGAGGAGGTAAAAATTTTAATAAATAAAAAAAGTCCTAAAACAAGCACAAAAGTGACTGTGTACAGAAATGGATGGCACTAAAGTTGAAAACACTGATAATTGTTGAAGCTGGAATATGGGCACAAATAAATGCATACACTGGATGATTCTTTCTAATTTTGAGGATGGTTTGAGTTTCCTATATTTGAAAATGTTAGACAGATATAGAGAGGCAAATATTAATGTTCTAAGGAGTTACACAGCCTGTTAGCTGACCTTTCAATAGCAATAATGTAGGTTGGGAAATACAATATTTTCAATGTTCTGAAAACAAAACAAACCTTAACTCCAAGTATCAACCTAAAATTCTATGCATGGGGTAGCAAGAATAGTTTCAGACAAAAAAAAAAGGATCAAGTCTTTGCTAAATCAGCTTCTCCAGGGGTTGTGCTTGAGGCAGTAAAAGAAAAGTTTCCAGGTGTAAGGCTGGGTGTAGAGGGATGATGGGTAAGGAAAGCGACATGCATGTGAAAATCCGTGAATGAAGGCTGGATGAATAAAGTTGGGACTTGGAAAATGAAATGTCCAATGCACAGTCACAAAGCATGGGGATTTTCCAAAGCAGACCAGGTAAGTTTCCAGCTTTCATGTTTACTGTCCAAAAGGAACCAAAGGACAGCCATACAGTCACCAACATTTTACTTTCATAAGCAAAGATCACACTGTCATTTCTTGGATGACAACTAAGGAGATTAATACAAGGAAAGCTACTGGGGGAAAAAGAATCAAAACACACTACCAAAGCCACGGAGCTGACACGGACGACAACGTACAAGATCAGATGGAGCTTGAGTCCAGATGCTTCCATAGTTGTCCACATAAATAACTAATAGCTTTGCTGAGCAGTCAACAGCTTCTGGCTGGAACTGAAAAGACAAAGCAGCAGTATGCGGAAACAACATAGCTGTGGCTGTAAATTGAAATGGAAGCAGTGAGATTGTGTAAGATTTTTCTTTCAGCTAAGTGATGACTACTAAGGTAATTCAGAATATTTTGATATTGTTTTCCTCAAAATATGGAAAATGAAAGTTGAAACAACTGTAAGAAAAAAATGTACTCCCAGAATCATAATGGAAAATATTAATTCACCTGTAACAGTAACTGCAAAATCAGTTGGGAGCCTGGGAATAGTGAAGATATGGGACATTTGAAGGCTAAACACACACACACACACACACACACACACACACACACACAGGCCTTTAAAGACAAGCTCTCAGAAGCTGCCCAAGATACTTGTATCCAGTTTATAGTCACATGGTCACATCTAGTTGCAAGGGAGTCTGGCTAATGTATGTTTTTATTTTATGGACAGAAAACCATGTATCTATTTAAATATTTGGAGTTTCGCTACTTTAGAGAAGGAGGGAGTTCGTATTAGGAGACAATCAAAATTTTCTGCCACACAGACTAATATGTATATATACAATTGGATGGCTAAGATGCATTGCTCATTACTTTAATGTGTAATAGACTATAGCTAACTAAGTACTGTTTATCACAAACACTCTTATAAATGCAAAGTCTAAAATTAAGTGGCAATATTAGCACATAACGTGGTTATCCAAATGTTCAGGTTATACTACTTCTAAAGATTACATTTGAAATGAGACAAATGTGCTCTCACATAAATATTCTTGTAAATAAAATAAAAAATAGCCCCATCTGACTGTAAATACCAGTTTGGAAAAAAAGACAAAGAATGAATGACACATTTTAGGATATAACCTCTATCTCATTCCCTCTTGAAATGTTTGCATCTTCCTAAGGCCATGTGAACCCCAACACTCTTGATTTTGGCACACGCTAACTCATTTCCTTTTCTTGGCCATTCTACCTATGTTGGCTTTTTGTGCCTGGTAGAGGAAGGGAGTGTCTCTAGGGGATAGACAGGTGGCCTTGTTTTCCAGAGAAGATTAGCCGTAGTCTCTTTGTGCTGCATTCACATGTTTGAAGCACAGAACACATTTGGTATCAATAGCACACTAAGTCTTTCAACAACAACCACGACACACTATAATTAAAAAAAAAAAACCAGTACCTTCAACTATTCATCCACTCAATCCGCTTTTGTGCCAACTTTCTTAAGGAAGAGATTTATTTATTTTTCTTCATGGAGCTGAGTGCCTCGTTCATGATAAGTGTTCGATAAATGTTTGCTGAGTGAAGTATTAACTAGGTAAAAAAAAAAGCAACTTAAATAGACTCCCCTGGAAATGTATGCAACAGCATTTGACTTTCCTATTAAATGCTAAAAAAATAAAAACCAAAAACAACCAACCAACCAAACAAACAAACAAAAAACCGTGCCCACTAGTTCTTAAATGAAACTGGAAAGATAAGCATGCTTTGAAAATAACGCCAAATATCCAGCGAGTGTTTCAAACTCGGGAAGCCATAGTTGTTCTGATTCTCAGCCTCACTGTGAATCAGATTACATTGAGGGCAGGTTGGTTCATTTCCCAACATCCCTCCCACCCCCTCCACCCCCCTCCAATTTGCTAGTTCTGGGTTCACAGCCCATTTCTCTCCTGGTGGCCTTAACGCACAGGGACCTTGCTGGGTTTGGGAAATCAGGTCCTTTGTCCTGAGAGGGTACAGCCTGGACAGCCAGGGTTAGGGTTACCATGTTTCTTTTTTGGGTATGGCTCTGCCAGGAAAGCCGCTGGACAGGCCTCCTGTGTCTGGTAACACATTTCAATCTGTAGTCATAGAGCGATCAGATAACAGCAGGGGCCACCCTTATCGGAGACAAAGTACATCCATTTATTAAACTAACAAACTCCTAATCTCTTCATGGGTTTAATGAATAACTTTCGGTAAGGCAGCATCTCCATAGAGACACAGTCCTGTAAGACCCACAAAGCTAAGCATCCACCTCTTTCGCCTGCTCTGCTTACCGAGCAGAAACGGCATGAATTTTCTGTGGCTGCTCTAACAAGTTACCTTAACTGGCTGGTTTGAAACAGTAGCAACGGTTTTTATTTTGCTTTATTTTTCTCTTAGTGGCGGAGGCAGAGGTTGAAACCCAGGTGCTGTGGCGGCCACGCGCCCCCTGCAGGCTTTCAAGAGAGTCTGGAGGCTGGCTCAGGTGAGCACAATTCTAAGCACAACTTGGAATTTCTCATAGCTTTCTCCTTTTGCCTTGTAAAAAATCCCCAGCTCTGCTGGATTAGCCACTGCCTTATGTATGTAGTCGTCTCGATTAGATCACTTGCACCTTATTTCTGAACAAGTTATTCCTAGCCTTTCTCCCCCTGTTGCTGTAATAAAATACTGCAGCAAAAGCAACTTCAGGGAGAAAGGGCTTGCTTTGTCTCACAGTTCGCAGCGCAGCCCTTCCCAATAAGGAAGTCAAAGCAACGGAAGCAGAGAGCTGCTAGTCAGTCACATGGCGTCCACCTCAGGAGAGTAACGAATGCATGCATGCAAGGGCTCCGCTTGGGTTTGTCCACTTTACAATCACCAGGGCAGACCCATCACCGGTGAGAGTGGAGCTCTGCTGTAGCAGATCCAGAGAGCACTCTCAGCTCTCCTGTCAGGGGAGATAAGGAGACGGCTCTTGTGCAGCAGGAAATGGGCCTTTTTCAGACAACAAATCTGCCTAAACTTTAATCTTGGGTTTCTCCGTCCCCAGCACTATGAGAAACAAGATTTTGCTGTTTGCAGACCACTAGGTCTGTGAATACAGTATAAAGGGACTAAGACAAGAGGCGGAAATCTCCTAGATTACAGAAGACATTGTTGTTTGGAAAATCTGAGTGTTTTGTCAAGATTGATCAATTCTTTTCATAACTGTCCATTCTTTAAAAATTTAAAAGTATATATTTTTTATTTTAAATCTTTTATATGCACATATGTCTGTATGTGAGTATATGCACATGTGTGCAGGTGCCTGTTGTAGCCAGAGGATGTTTGATTCCCTGGAGCTGGCGGTCCAGGTGGTTGGGAGCTGCCTGACATTGATGTTGGGAACTGAACTTGGGTCCTCCGAAAGAGCAGCGATTGCTCTTAATCATTGAACCATTTTTTCAGACCCTAACTGTTCATGCTTAAGTCCCCGAGCCAGGGAAAGATTCCATTCCTTCTCTTGGACAGCCACTTAGGAATGGTCTCTGCCACAATCAAGACGTTATGCCGCTATCATTCTTCCTAGGTTGGTTCCACAAACAGGTGTTGTTGGGCACTCTGGTAGAGAGAGAGAGACGCAAACGGCTCTTACTGCAAGGAACTGGAGCCCTCAGGAGGCAGAGGCAAGGGGATTTCTGTGAGTTCAAGGACAGCCTGGTCTACCCAGCTAGTTCTAGGACAGCCAAGGCTACCCAGAGAAACCCTGTCTTGAGAAACCATACTAAACCAAACAAAAACCAACACCCCAAGCCCCCTCAACAAACAAACAAGCAAACAAAAAGGGGGGCAGGAAGTGGAACCATGAAGTATTATATTTTCTTTTTAAGATTCTGTGAACAAGGAATACGGTCAAAACAGATCACATGCTAACAAGAGGATAATCAGCAAGAAATGTCTTGACCTTAACTTCTATGTATTCTGGTAGCAGCAGTGGCATCTCAGTCAACGGCAGTGCCATCTGTAATTCAAGTCCAGAAATAAAATGTACTTTATCACAATGAGGTCAGGGGTATTGATTTACACATACGATTAAACATTTTAAGGAAGAATTACGTTAGTCTCTGTGGGCACTGGGAGGTGAATTAATAAGAAGGACAAGCGCTCTGAAATATAAATGTCTGCTGTCGCCTTTCTCCATTCTAGTGTACCCCAGCACGTTTCCCATTACGATCATCCTGTGCTCAAGGCCACCATTAGCTCCTTCCACCTGAGGCAGCGGAGATCTCGACATGCGGCACACATTTGCTTGAAGCTGAGCTGTTCTTTGAAGGGTGGAGTCCAAGAGAGGCTGGCGGAACTGTGAAGAGAAGTGTTGCTAGAGAACAAAGGGTTTCTCTTTTTAAAAGCCAGACCCTGTAGGACGCTTGTACTAAGCGTTAGTTTGCTGTAAGAACGTTGTTGAGACCCCGCTCCGGGATTTTCTTGTGCTTCTCGATAGTGTGTTGAAATCATTCAATTCAGAACTATTGAACTTTGAACTTGTGTTGGAATTCAGGTGCATGGGCTACCAATGTCTCATAGCAGGCCATGGCTAAAATTTCGGTTGGATTCCGCCTTGTGACAGTCTGTTGTAGTTACTGATTTTGACACCGGATGGCGCTCCGAAACCACTTACTCCTCTCAGAGCGGAAACTGGGCCTCTTGGAAACTCCTGAACCAGAGCCTAGGACAAGGGTTTAGAACAGAACAGAGACCATTATCTTTAACCTAACAAGTGACTATGAGTTATTTCTTCTGAAAGCGTAAAATATTGTCTCACAAAATTAGTTTTCCACGCTTTTAGGTCACTTGTGTGGAAGCTCAATGTTTTCGTGCTAGAAGTCACGAAGATTACTAACTCCTGTCCTTTGCACTACTATTGATTGGTTTTTGAGACAAGGACTTGCAGCCCGGGCTGTCCTGGAACTTGCAATATTCCTGCTTTGGCTCTCAACTGCTGGAATTATATGCATGTGCCACCACACTTGGTTAAACACAGGCTGGTGAGCTGGGAGTCGATCTCCATTTTTGTGGGAGAAAATAAAGGAAAGACTGCTTCTTGGTGGTGATGAAAACCAATTCTGTTTCTAGAGGGCCCTGCCTAAAAGTTCATGTCAATTCTTCCTTCTGAATCCCGGAAGGCATTTGAGCAAAGCTCATAAAATAAAAATGAGACCTTTTAAAAATATCCAAAATGTCCAAAATACCTCCCACAAGCGAACAAACAATCTTGGTTTTAGCCTTTACCTCAGCTGAAGGCCTGAGGGGCTCACCATGGCTGAGGACTTTATATTCACTGCCACTTCCCTAATGTCAGCCTCACCCCTTCTTCCTAAAGCTTGCTTTCCTCCCTGGCTCTGGGTTCCCCCTCAGTGGAGGGGGGTGCCTGTCAGTAAGAACCGAGATGTCCTTATCTTCCCAACGTCTACGATGCCATCCCCACTTCGCCATGTAGCCATCCTTTCTGTTTATGTCTCCTCCCAGCACAGCCTCCATGGGGATGGTTCCCCACCTCCCTCCAGGTGATTGTCGCCTGGGCCTTCAGCTCTATCAACTGAGGCTTGGCCAGTTTCTGCTGCTGGAAATAGCATCCCACGTCACTGAATTGTGTTAATCCTGCGTCTCATTTTGAAGAGCACCCCAGTTTTTACACTTCTGAGGGGCATGATCCCCCCCTCTCTCTCTTTGGACATAAGTCTACCTTCCCAAAGGCCAAGGTGACCCAGTAGTCCCTTTCTTTTATGCTACTGGCCTCCATGCTGACAACTGTCTCTTCCCCTTCTCAAACTCTACATGGGACCACCCTGTCACCACCCTTATTTCTCCACTTTGTTCACTTTCTTTCCTTAGGTCCTCAGCATGTCGTTTAGCTTAGCAATTGTCCTTCACGGATCTCAGAGGTAGTCTTAAGAGCCAAGACACTGTGCCAGCTTAAATCTTAAAACCCACTTCACAATACAAAGTTATTGGCAATATGGCCTAATGCGCAGCTACCACCCATTAAAGGGAAAGTTTGATCAGCTGGGGTGTCCCAATCAATCCGTTTCACTACAGTTTCAAATATCTGCTTGATAATACCTGCTTTGTACGGGAGGTGGCAAGAATCAACAGTCTTCAGACTTGGTCCCCCCACCAGCTCAAAGATCAGGGAAGGGACTGATGCCTATAATAACTGATTTACAGCGTGTTCCTTTTAATTATAAATCATGCGTGGGCAGGGGAAGATTCTGGATGGTTGTTAAGGAACAGCCTCATTCTGGCTTTCCTATGGAACAGCAAGGTGGGAGATTTCTTCGGTATTCCCATTCATGTGTGACTTTCAACCTGCTTCCTGTTTTATTTGGACCATCTACAGAAGTGGGGGACACAGGCATGTATGCCCACCCACAGTCCAGACCAAGTGCAACTGACAACCTCCTCCTACCTCTATATATAAGGCCTGGGCTGCCTACGGATGTGACTGCTGTTAGTCTAAATGGCTTTTCACTTGACAGTCCTCGATGTTCTCAAGTCTCTCACCTACTCCTATTTTCAATAAAGCTTCTTTGTCTGCAGCGTTTCTGAAAAAATAACTCCCAAATTGTGTACGTGCAGGCACACACTGCTTATGGGTAGGCATGCTAAGATTAAAGAGTAGGGTGGGGGATGAAAAGAGCCTGCTAGGCTTCTGCCAGAAGCCATGTGCTGCCTGGGCCACCTACTCCCAGCCTCCTCCTCTCTGAAGCCCATGGGAGAGGAGTCTTCTGTCCCTAACCAGATGCTTCCCAAGTGCGTAATTTCAAAGCCTGAGACAGCTGGCTTGAGAGAGGCTGGTGTTTATAATCAGACTTTGGTTGCCTGTTATGGCGCTAATGGGCTCTCTGAGTCCAGATGGCCACCCCCTTGGCCAGCTTACATCTGGCTGAGAATGCAGAGAAGCACGTAGTTGGCTGGAGTGCTGGAGATGTCCCTCTGGGGGACTTGATGATGGAAGGGAATTAAGGGGCTGTTTACAATGCACTCCTCAAGCATCTGGGATTCTTCTCTCCCGGTGCTCAGTCTCACTATCCCTCCCCCACCTCCCCAGATCCCAAATGCACAGACACCAAAGCTCACACCAGACATACAGTTCCCTTTGGTTCCTTTCTTATGACGGCAGAACACAGGCTTTCCCTAGGGAAAACTTGTTCAGTCTCCACTTTGAGCATCCATGTGAGACTGTCCCCTGCGTCTGTTAACCGGTTTACTTGTCGGCTTGTCCTTGGTCCCTACCAGTAGTTCAGAAGATCATGGTTATTTCCCATTGATGTGATGACCTTGAAAAATATTTATGAAACATTAGGTCATGTACAGCCAGAGATGGGCAGGCATCCTGTATGTTCTCACATGTGGAAATCAAATCTCTGTCTGTCTGTCTGCCCCCTTTCCATATATATTTATTTTTTCAATAAAATATCTACTATGGGGGACCTCTGAGTTTGAGATTAAAGAGTTAGTTTCAGGACCATCTAATACTTCTTCTCTGATTGCCTCATTTCCTAGGAGACAGGAAACAAAATGACTCACTCACAGCTACACAGTTAAAGTAAGATAAAGACAAAGATCCAGGTTTCCAACTCATTCCTCTGTGTGTGTGTTTGTATGTGTGTGTGTGTTCCATTTTACCCTCAGTTACGATGCTAGGTTAATTTTCTGAGAACGTGAAGGCGGGCTGTGGCAGATGCACATGGGTCAGTGGTAGAGAATTGTATGCTATTAGAACCAGGGATGTTTTGAACGGGAATTAATTTGACAGGCCGGCAATGACAATTCACAACACTGTCCAGCGCTGCTAGGTCTGCTTGGACCCTTTAGCTTAGTTCTCTGTGGTCTCCCTCATCCTAGCTTAGAACAGACTCAGTGTGAGAGACCCTTCACTTAAGACATGGATCAATGGCTGTGGTGCTTAGAGCTGGCTCAGTGCTAAGTCCCCATGGCAAGTCCCCATGCTTCTTCCTGTCCCTCACAATATTCTCTTCCTTAGTGCGTGCCCAGACTGTGGGTTCTTATTCCTGATAGTTGCAGCATTGTTTCCTAGGGCTTTAGAAGCTGTTTTCCCTTCTGCTTTTCTCTTCTCTGACTAAGGCCATTCCTCTGCTTGCTCCCATGACACTTGGCTGCACAGCACACACCTGCTACAGTCCTTTATCCTCCCTCTCTCATTCCCAGGACTGGTACCTCTCAGAATTTCCCATTTTATTATTGTATAGGAGAAAGTAGTATATCTTTTCTTAAGCTCAGAGAATCTAAATCTTTGGTAGGATTGTCCCTGATTAAAACAAGGCACAGTGTACGGTTGGGGTTGGCAGCAGGCAAGTTAGGAGACTTTTGAGACAGAGCCTCCTGGAAGTTGAAGTTAAATTGCTGAGAAAGTTTTGGATTTTGTGTTTGGATAAAAATACAAAAAAAGAATGAGAGAGGAGAAGAACTGGATGTTACTGGGAAAGTTATTTAATCATATCAAATACTTTTATGTTTCATTGCAGGTATTACTTTAAAATAAATGGTTAAAAATTAGTGGTAATAACTGCTGTTTATTTACTTGGTTCAATAAGGATATTTCCAAAAAATTATTTAATATCTATATATCTCCATAGGTTTCTGTGTACTTGTGCATACAGGTGCCTGCAGTGGCCAGAGGGTGTTGGGTCCTCTGGAGGAGGAGTTACAATTGTTTGTGAGCCATCTGATGTGGGTTCTGGGAGCTGATCCTGGGTCCTCTGGAGGAGCAGAAAGCACTCTTAACCACCTCTCCAGTTCTCAATGAAGATATTTTTTATTTTTTAAAAATAAGTAGCAGATACACGGCAAAATATCTCTGGTTCTGAGCCTACATCTCCCACAGACTCAGGAAGAACCACTGTTTAACCCAGGCCACAGCACTAAGATGTCGCCATAGCAGCCTTCCTATAAAGTCTTAACAGTCTTCCTATAACACCTTTGGAAGGTGAATGGCTAAACAGTGAAGAGGCTGCAAATACCAGCAACAGGGAGTTATCAGAGACTAATGAGGGAATGAATTACTGACCCAGCTTGGTGGTTAACATTTCGGAGGAGAGCCTGGCATGGTGGTGCATGCTCGTCATCCCCACATCTGGAGGTCTAGGCAGATGGAAGAGGACTGCAAGGTCATTCTGAGTTACATAGTGAGTTGGAGGCCAGCCTGGGCTAGGTGGGATCCTTTCTCATAAAATAAAACAAAAATTGGACTAGCCAGTGGGATGGCCCGTCTGATCAAGGCACCTGCTCCTGAGAATGAAGACCTGAGTTTGCTCCCTGGAGCTCACTTGGTGGAAGGAGAGAGACAACCTCCTTGAGCTGCCCCCAACATTCCCTACAAAAAATAAATTAAACAAAATACTTTTAATTGCCTGGGCTATATTCCACAATTTTTGATTCCTACATCTTGCCTGCACTAATTGAATAAGAACACCATGAAGTGGGCTCAGAAATGTATATTGCTAACCAGCGTCTGTATGTCATGTCTGTGGTATGGGGCCATGTACTATGTGAGCCACGACTGGGACTTCTCTCTCCAGCAAAATGCCCCCATGATGGGAAAATTTTCAGTGATCAGAATACTGTAAATGCTCTCTGGCCTAAATTTGCATCTTCTCCGACATTCTCAATTTTGGATCTCTTTTGCATAAAAATGATGGGTAACATATCTTACCTGTGTTGTCTCTGTGGGGGAAGTAACAAACATGCACACTCCTTAAAAGAGCAGTGCCCTCCAGAGTTGAAGAGTTGAGTTTCCTGTCCTGTAGGGAGCTTTACTGGGGAGGCAAGCAGTGGCGACCCAGGCTCGTGTTTGTGACTTCCAGTTTATTGCTTCTGAGACGGCAAGGGTGCATTTGTGCCGAGGGGGAACAAAAAACAGGCTTGCAATTTTCTAAGGCTAATGTCTGTGTCATTAAAAATCCTGACGAGTCTTTCTTAGGAGGGCTCAGGGCCGGGCTGTCCCTTGGAAGGAGATAATTGCTTTGCTCAAGAGGCTATTGATGACAGATCCCCTTCAGGACTCAAGGGGGATCCCCAACAGTTATCACTTGGCTTCTGGGGCACATTGGTGAAGGGCTCCATTTTATCTGGACCTTGCTCCTTTGTGTTTCTATTTCGGTATCACTCCTAAACAGACTAGATCAGATTAGTGCTGTCTGTTCTACAATTGCAGTGGAGCGATAAGGATAATCCATTCTGGGATTAGTGGAGGTGGGTCTGTGCATTTTCTCTGATGGACCAGAAAGCGATTCAAGTCAAGAGATTTTTCTGGAAGCAAATGGTAGTGTGGCCAGGACAACTGTTCTGAACAGTGCAGCAGTCTCTGATGATTGGAGCTTGGTCTCCGATGACGCTTGTCGCGGTCAAGGCTGCCTGTCAGTATCAGTGTTGTGTTTAACATACTCATAGGCGCAGGGAGAAAGAGTAGACGAAGCGGCAAAGGGGGTGGCCGAGTCCTCTGCTTGGTGCGGGTTGGTTGTGACAGGCTGCATACTCTGTCCTCATCCAGCTAAGGGTGGGTCTGCAGGGCTAACAGATACCAGGGGCACAGGATGCTCCAGATGAGCAACCAAACGGACCCATCAGTCTGGGTTTTTTTCCTGAGGTGCCTAAGGGTTTTGTGATGAAATTCACACACAAAGTTCAGTTCTGCTGGATGGATGACCTGACCCCCGCTATCTCAGGGGCTAATATGTTGTCATTTCAAGGGGGAACTGCTGACCTCCTTCTGTGTCTGGCACCACGATCAGCAATGCAACACAAAAGGAAACCCATGGGTGCCTTGCCTTGGGAGAAGTCTCATTCTCATCCCATCCATTCCTCCCTGTACGTAAAACAAATTTCAGAAAAAAATCTTTTAAACTGGTGGTAGATATTCCTCTTTGGGAAGGGGTTCACATTCATCATGCTGTGATTGTTATGGAAAATTTGGGGGTGAGGGTAGCTTTTCTGGTTGGCTGTATGATACTGGGGAAATCTATAACCTTCTTGGGGTTCTTAGTTTCAGTAATAAATGATTTCAAGAATGGACTCAAATGGAAGCTCAAAGACAATTTTATAGATGTTTAAAAGAAAAAAATCCAAGTCTCACAAGCTGTGTGGGAGAAGAGACTGAAGGAAGAGGAGGAGAAAAGGGGAGTTCAGCTAGCATAGAGGTTAGCCACATACTGGGGTGGGCAGCTTCGGAGAAACTGAGGCAAAGAACAGAGACAAAGTACAAAACAAAGCCAACAAATAAACCCCGCAAAACAAATCATAAACCAGCCAAACAACAGCAACAAAAAATGATGTTTAAGTTCCCAGCACAGAGAAGAAATAAAAAACAAAAGAAGAATTCATTATAATATTTAGCTCTGGGAAGGAGCGGTAGAGCATGAAATGGGATGGCTCAGTTGAATTATGATGCTTTTAGTAAAGTACATGATTTCTTAGAAAGCCCTTCATCTGCCCCGTCCTGTTGGGATGGTGGATGGTCCACTGACATCTTTCGATGGAGATGTTTAATGTGCTAAGACCAATGAGATCCTAAACACATTTAAAGAGCCCTGGAAATTCAATGAGATAATATCTTGAGTCTTATTTGTTTTCCAGAATCTGATGATGGTGCAGATGCTGCCCACTAGACATTAAGGTCAAAGGAATTATCTGATGGTTGGCCTTAATTAGGTTTATTTTCTGCTTAGAAAATGATTCTACTGCACAAAAATTTTCCAAGGCTCCGTGGAGCTGATTGAATTAATAAGATCTTAGCCTGATTATGGTGGGACCCTGAAGTGATGGATTCCTGTGGCCGTTTTTCAGAATCTTAATACTCTACAGCCACATGGAGTACCTGTGATTTCAGATTTACATGTTTCTATTATGGGTGGTTGCAGATAGATCCAAAGACGCAGGCTTATTGAGATTAGCTAATCATACTTCAGGGTAGAAATGAAGCTATAGTGAAGGCAATTGCCAAGGGCAAATGTCCTGAAGATATGTCAGAGCTCGGAGCCTAACTTGTTAGCCCAGTGTAAAGTGAAAATGTCGACCCTAACCAAAGGTCAAGAAGACCAATGTCTCCTCCCATGGCCCTGTGCTTCATATGCTGGTGGGCAAGGACACCAAAGGATCACAGCCTGTGTGCAGGGACATGGTCAGAGCGACTCACTGTTTCCCAGAAGCCACCTCCCGCAGTTATCTACCCAGTGTCTTTGATGCTGCCAGCCTGGCTGCTGTTCTGTCCCAGCTCAGACACCCA
>LOJH01048652.1:0-12995 GCA_001685095.1 Ellobius talpinus
TATATATATATATATATATATTCTGAGATATTGTCTCACTATGTCATTTTGGTTGGTAGGAGTTTGCTATACAGAGCAGGCTGGCCTCAAACTCATAAAGATCTGCCTGCCTCTGCCTCTAGAGTGCTGGAAATAAAGATGAGGGCCGCCATGCCTGGCCCCTTTTTCAGCTTTCCATTCAAGTCTCATCCCAAAAATGAATGTATCTGAAGTGGGATGTCCTTCTGTATATGTGTTGCTTTTGTTGTTAATGAATAAAGCTGCTTTGGCCTATAGCAGGGCAGAATATAGCCAGACTGAAAGATATATATATATAGAGAGAGAGATAGAGAGTAGGCCGAGTCAAGGAGACGCCATGTAGCTGCCAAAGGAGACAGATGCCCTGGAACCTCACCAGAAAACCATGAGCCTTGTGGTAAAATACAAAATAATAGGATTGAGTTAATTTTAGATGTAAGAGTTAGCTAGAAATATGCATAAGCTAACTGACCAAGCAGTGTTGTAATTAATATAGTTTCTGTATGATTATTATGGTTCTGGGTAGCCGAGAAATGAACGTGCAGCCTTCATCTACATGTATTTCTCTCTCCATACTAGCTTTGAAAGTTCTGCATAGATTTTACGGTAAAGACAAATGAGATTTGTGGTGTCATATGACTTGCTCCAAGACCTGTCCTAGAATACTACCGATTTACAGTTCCATGAAAGCTGCTACTGCCAATCTCATTTTTCCTGGGTGTTCTCTTGGCTGACCTGAGATGACGTGGAGAGTCACACGAGTTAAAGGCTAGCACAGAGTTACGTTTTCACCTCTGCCAGCATGGCTTCTCAGGCTGGTTGCACAAAAATGATTCTCCCTCCTTCCAATTCCTCAGGGACCAAAACTAGGTAAACTCAGAGAAGGAGATCTTGGAGATCTTAAACTGATCTACACACTACAACTTCCTAAGCCAAATCATGGGGCTCAACCAACACTTCTTCTATCAGCCATGGAGAGAATAAGGCATGGATTCTGCAGCTACCAAGCCATCTTGTTGGAATAGAATAATGGTAAGAATGAAAGGGGCACCAAAACATGAGACCAGAGATAAGAGGCCCAACTCTCACTTTTCAGCCTTAGAAAAGTCAGTATGGTTCTGAAATGTGTGTAGATGTCCTACAATGTCACATAAATATTACATAAACCCAGAAGTTGCAAATGATGAAGCCTAGAGACACAGAGGTATTACCACCACATTAGATATGAAATTGGGTAGGGCTCAAGACTTACATCACTCTTGGATAGCTTCATTTTGTAAATACAGAGAAACAGTGCAATTGACAGATGATTATTCCAGTGCTAAGTCTGGAAGGTAAAAGAAGAAATAGTCTCACCCCTCTGTGCTCAGTTCAGCAGCATTGCTATCACTGGTCCCCTGCCCCATATACAGAGTAAGGCAGAGATAATACTTTCTTTTAGCCTTTTCCCTCTCATGACTGAATGCTTGCTACTAAGTCATTTTCATCCCAGAGGAATGGAATTCAACAATCCTAGATGCTTCAAATCAGCAATAGCACACAGTCATGCCAGAACAGCCTACTCCCAGTTGGAGATGTGGTCACACTTTAATTATTTCTCTTCCTGAAGTCGGATTCTGATTTTGTTCTGCTAAGGATGCCTGGTTGAAAGAAGTCAGCATCATAGAGTTAAAACAGTGAAGAAGACACACGGAGTTGCTGAGACTTGAACCCTAGGCCTTGGGCACAGAAGACAGTACCCTACGGCTGAGCGATAACCCATGATGAGACAACTCTGATCCTGTTGACGTTCAGATCCCTAGTGGCAGAAATAGCTTGGGACTCTCCCACCCATCCTGGAAGGATATCCTGTAGTGCTTATACTGTCTCCTTGGCTTGCTGCCCTCAGACAAGGTAGAGATGAGGAGTATTGAAAAAGTTTTGGATAGCACCATCCAACTCTTAGCAAAACATCTTCTCAGCATTAGGTTCCATAGCTGTTTAGTCTGCTTCCTACTCTTGACTGTGCCTTCTCAGAGCAGGAATGTATCCAGTGCCTTAAAAATTAGATATGAATGGGCAGAAAGTAAGGCAGGGAAGGGAATCACAACAGAGAGAGTGGGAGTGGGCAGGGGGAGAGAGAGAAGTCTCTTCTTTTAAGAAACCCCTTTGAGTCACCAGGGGCAATTTGGCCTCAGGCCAGGTACAGCTGTGCACCCTGTGGGGCTTCTCCATTCCTTCACAGTGAGGCTTGGGCAGTGACTCATGTGTTCCCACATTCTTCAGTGCTGTTCTGTGGCCTATCGGAAGCTCTAATGGCTATCAACTCCTTGTCCTGCCCAAGGACAGTCATGAGGACCAGATGTCAGCTTCATGAAGTGAAAGGAGGATGGAGAGGAAGTTTTCTTTACTTCTCTTATGGGTTCTACAACCACAACCTATCTCTCTCCCAACAATACACACACTGAACCCCAGCCCGATGCTTACCTGTATCTCTCTTTGATTTAGGCTGACTGCACCTTGCAGGCCAGTGTGGCTCCTTTGTCTCACTTCCCAGCACTAAGGTTGGCATCCTGCTCCTGACTCAAAGTATTTGCTGAATGTCTAAGCTACTTAATCATTCAAGGGACACAATTGGGAACTAAAGATGCATTGTCAGATTTACGTATTGTGGAAGCCAGGTCTACCAAGTGCTGGCAGAGTTCTTTGTGAATTTTCATGTATCAGGGATGCTCTCTCCCCAGACTGACTATAAGATAGCTACTTGTTCTGGGCAATGTGGACCACAGGTAAATACAGAACTCCCCTTGCCCTCCAGAAGTCAGGGCTTCTCATCTCTGGCTGCACATGTAATCTCCTGAGACTTTCAAATGTCACCCCTGGCGCTCACTTCAAATTGATTGAATCTAAATCTGAGCCTGAGGGTTAAGGACAGGCATTTTTTTAAAGCATCCAGGTGAGACTCTTATGCAATGTTGACTGAGAGGTGCCATCTAAGTGGCAGTTAAACACTACAGTTCTTCGAGACCTTGTCCCATCACACTCAGCTCCATGGGTCTCGTTTTATTCTTCTGAAATGTCTGAATCATTGTAGACACCTCTGCAGTTTTGACGATGACTACATGAGATGATCCATACAATGAATAAGCCCGGGCACGCCAATGCTTGCTGCTACTCACAGTAGCCTCACTATTTTATTTCTATCTGATTTCACTGCCTTCAAATGCTTGGGTACTGAAAGTAAGCGATTTACTTGGTTAATCAGTACATATTTCACCTAGAACATGACAAGGCTTGTAAAAGATCATGCAAAAAATGAGTCACGCCCAGCGCCTCTGTAAAGGAAACCATATGGTCCAAGTCACCTGCTCTGTGTTTAGCTCTTTATATGCTCTTCCATACAGGACTCTCGTTCAACCCACAGAAGGATCATTATTACTGAAGCTTAGAGACAAAGGAGCTGGGATTCGGAGTGGTCATTTCCAGCCTTTCCGCTCTAATGTGTGACAAGCTGAATCTGAGCTCAGGTGCCCCTGTTTCTGTATTTGTTCTCCTACTATTCTATCATCAGTGAATACTAGCTGCACGTGCTAGATGTGACCTCTTCCCTCCTATGAAGTGTTCTAGTTTGCTTGCTTTCTGTTGCTGTGATTAACAGCCCTTGGGGAAGAAAGGGTTTATTCCATCTTGTAGGTCAAGGCAGGAATTCAAGACTGGAACTTGAAGCAGAGATCAGGAACCCAAGGCAGGATCTTGAAGGAGGGATTCCAGAGGAACACTGCTATTGACTTGCTTCCAGGCTCACTCTGAATTATGTTTCACATACATCCCAGGCCCACCTGCCTAGGGATGGTATATCATTCACCGTAGATCGAGCCTGTCTACATCAATTAATAATGAAGAAAATGCCTGCAGACAGGCCCACAGGCCAATCTGATGGAGGAAGTCCTTCAATTGAAATTCTTTCTCCCTAGGTATGTGCCAAGTTGACAACCAAAATTAGCCATGATGTGAACTTTCCAGGGAAGCAGAAGGAATGAATTGTCAAGTGCAGAACAATCTGCAAAGACTTTTTGAAGGACGAGAACATCCATTTGGGTCTTAGAGTAGAAAAAGAATTTCTCATCAAAGAGAGGTTAGGGGGTAAGAACATTCTTGGCAGGAGAAACCAACATGGACAAAATCAAAAGGGCAGTGACGCAGTGAGATGAATCGTGATATCTGTGCCTTCTCCACTCAGCTTCTTCAGCTTCATTCTTCATCTCCTGCGTTCACCTTTTTATAGAGTCATCTTTCCTCTGAAGGAGCGCTCCTGGAGGGACTGGAATATCATATTAGTAACATTCTCCCCTCCAAAGTCTTTTTTATCAACAACTGAAATTTCTCATTGATACTGGCTGCTGGTCTATTGGTGTATGTGGGCATTCTACATGTCAATCAAATGTCAAACTTGCAACAAGGAGCACCAACATGAACAAGGGCTCTCTTTCCCTTCATTTTAAACAAAGCAGGTGTGTGTGTGTGTGTGTGTGTGTACATGCAAACAGACATGAGGAAGAGCCTGAAGGATCAAGATGGGTCTAGCTCAAATACTACCTAGGAGGCTCAGTTCATTTTTCTTTGCTAACCAGACTCCAAGTCCCATCTGCTCCATGCAAGGCCAATGCCAATTTCTCTGTCATCATCCATGTTTGTGGCTGAGCTGTCTGCAGTGGCAGAAAATGAATACTCTCTGTAGATCTCAGCTCTGGAGTGGCCACTTCCAGTCTGCTTGCAAAATGTGATTGTGCTACCTTACAGCCAAGCAGGATATATATATTGCTGTGTTGGTATCCTTTGCATGGGAAAGCCATAGGAGGGCAAAGAAGAACTGCCTTTGGAGGAAACCTGTTCCGGTACCCAAGATTTGTTTGATCCTGGTGAGAGCAGCAGCCAAAGAAGCAATATGAAGTGTGTTTTCCCCCTGGTGCTCTGCTCGGCTTATGGTCTTATCTTTCAGGTCTCCAGTTCCATAGGAGCAACAACAACAAAACAATGTGTGTGCTACCCATGCTGCCCCAGAGTTCAGATCAAACTTCTGATTGGAGTCTAAGGTTAATAATGGGTTCGTTACTTGGTGACCTGTGCAGGCAGACTTGCAATGCAATGCATGAGATACTCTGTCAGGGATAGTGGAGAATGGTACTGAGTGCATAGACTCGATGTCAAATTTTGTGGTTTGAAGGAAAAGGATGCTCTTATAATGTGGGCTCCTAGGCTTGTTGTTGGAGGAGAGGGGATGGAAACCTGGCTTCTCTTTGGGTGCAAACCTCCAACTTCATTTTGAAGGGCCCAGATGGGATACATAGGTGCCTATCTCTCCCTAGGCAATGGGCAGGTACAAAACATGGTTCAAAACACCATTAATGTTGATACGTTTTACAAGTTTCTACAGTAACCACTCTTTCTGATGCTCAGTAGACTCCATAATTAGCAGCTATTGCCCTCTCCTTTGCTATCTGAACTGTTGTGGGCAAAGAGGCAGTCAATCTAATAGCCAGTTTGACCAACATCATGGTCACCTACACTAGCTACACTGTCTTCAACATTCCTCGGACACCACAACTATGTAAAAGATTGCACTGATTGCCCTGCCTGGGGTTACACCTTCAGGAGCCAGGACTGTTGGACACTATTTATTCCAGATGTTTTGCAATCAGAAGACTTGACAAACCATTTTCTCCTTGGCCGGGGGGGGGGAGGCAGCTCCTCTAGTGAAGATCTTCCCTGACTGATGGCAACATTTTCATTGTTCTAAAACACAAGCCTTAATGAATGTGGCTGGTCCAAAGAGAATGGCTGTTACTGGCTAAATAAATGATACTGATTCTCTTGGGCTACACGAGCAGGCCACTCGGGAGGCACTCTACCATGCTGCCTCCCCTGATGTGACAACATAAAGTCCAATAATGACCTACTCTTGAGTAGTCAGTCATTTCTGGTACCTGGATGCATGGGGAACTGATCTCCTGTGTGTTTTGGGTTTGGGCACTGCGTAAATACAGCACCCATAATTCAGTAACCAGCACTGTTTCTGTGACCTAATTCCATGCCCCTAAACATTCCAGGGCCTCCAACTTCTGACTGCAAGAGTGTCTTCAACTGCTGGACAGCCGAATAAGTCAGGCAGCCTCCGGAAATCCCTTCAGCTGTGCCTCAGTTTACGAGAGCGAACACTAAGCTTTCTAATAGCCCCTTTGGAGAATGGCACCCAGGTCCTGAGCGATGCAACATGGAAAACCTGCTTGACAGATTGAAGTGGCAGCTTGAATTCCCCCACCAGTAGCAACCATAGGTCTGGATACACTATTCCTTTAGGCCTTTTGTTTAGCCTTCTCAGAGACCCCACTTACCTGCAAGATCCTGTTCCATAAAGTCCCTGCAACAGTTCTCACTATGAGAGGCAGATGTCTGTGTCTGTGGTTCTGGTTTTGGTTGATACCAGTCCCTGAATGGCCTTTCAGGTGTGGCAGCTTGGAAATGCTTTCTCAACAAAAATGAGTATTCAATGCTATTTGACCAGGGGCCACTGGCCAATAAATGTGTACAATGTCACAGTGGCTGGGGAAAAGGGAAAATAGGAACCAAAAGTAGGTATGACAAGAGAGCAGGCCATGGCCAGCCAAGTGCTAGAGGACTGTCAAATCTCAGGAGCAAGAATCCCAGGCCTGAGGCCAAGAGCTGTAATATAGTCCCTGTTAAGGCCTAAGAGTCCCAATATATGATGCCTTCATGGGGACGATGACGTGTAGAAAGACCCAAGGTCCTGATATCCAAGTCCCTGACATTAGAGGTTTCCATTTGATGCTTCCACCTACCTACCATCTACCAGTGCTGACAGATATAGGGAAATGAAGACTAGTGGAGACCAGTGTGGAAGAACTGCTCATTCATCCCCAATTTCTATGTAGGTGAAAGGAGAGAATCATCATCTAGCTTGGAGGATGAACCATAGAAGCACAACTTTGTAATACAGGGTTAAGAAACCTAGATCAAGGGCTCAGAAAGCAAAAAGTTGTGGAAATTATCACAGAAGAGACCAAAATGGACTTTCTAGCTTGTTTACAATGATTTGGTAGGGGGGAGGTAGATGATTTTCCCAATATAAAAGTAGATCCTAAATTCTCTGTGCAGTCTAATAGCCATCCCAGGGCCTAAGGTCTAAAATCCCAGCACCGAGCATGATATCAGATTCCTTAATTCCGTAGTGATGTGCTCTTGATTAGTCATATGTCTTCCTCAAACTGTCCCCTCATCTGTGAAATGGAACGATAGTGAAAGGCACAATGTGTAGGGAGCAAATACATTATATATATACGCTAATAATCATTTCCTCAATCTCTAAATCCAAACTATCTGTTACAGTCCTGCCCCGTCTACTACCTGATGTTCTTATTTTAATCTTGGCCACAGAGAGACTTTGAGAGTCTTAAAAGCACGTTGAATACAAATTCAACAGAACTTGCGTGAGGACAGAATGAGAGAAGGATGGGGGAAAAGGATGGAGGAGCCGAGAACACCTTCTAGGTTTCTTCCTTGAGCAAGATTGTGATTAATGCCATTGATTGAGCTGGGGAATGAACTTGAGAACAGAATTAATAATTCTGCTTCAGGAATCTTGAGAGTTCTGTAAGAAATCCAAGAGAAGGGCTAGTGAGATGGTCCAGCAGATAAAGGTGCTAGCTACCCACCAAGCCTGATGACCGGAGTTCCATCTCCAAGACCCACATGGTGGACAGAAAGAATTGATTCCTACAAGGTGTTTTCTGACCTCCAAATGCATGTTATAGCACAACACCCCCCCACACTAATTAAATATAATAAAAAATTAAATATAAAAACGTCACCAGGCAGTGGTGACAAATACCTTTCATCCCAGCACTCAAGAGGCAGAGGCAGGTGAATCTCTTGAGTTCTAGGCCATCCTGATCTACAGAGTGAGTTCTGGGACAGCCAAGGCTACACAGAGAAACCTTATATTGAAAAATACCAGAATAATTAATTAATTAATACATTAATAAATAAAAAAGTCCCCTTAATTGTCATTCTTTGGGCAATAGTAGTCCCACATCTCCAAAGTTTTAGGACTAAGCTTACTGGATATCTGCTGAGCCAATGTCTCTGTTGAGCCCAAACATTTAGAAGGGAAGTCATGTAAAAAAGACATAACTAGAGTGTGTGCTGGAGAATAGCACTATGCAGGCTCACAGAAACTTCGCTACTGGTCCAGTCACACTCCCCCCCCCCGAAAAAAGCCACAGGGCATGTGCCATAAAAGAAAAAAGGGCTCAGCTAGCTCTGGGGCCAACTCTGATGTGTCCCCATAGAAAACTAAGCCTCTTTTCTTAGACAAGTCCTTTGGCCTTCTAGCTTATTCCCCTCCCCCCCAGATATTCTGGTTGGCAAAATCTGACATGAAATAAAATAATAGAGGAGATTTTTTTATTTCTGCCAGTCTAGATATTAATATCTATTAAAATTAATGAAAAATTAATATACATTAAAAATTCTAAGGAAGTAGCCAAATATCAGATTTTTTTTTAAAAAAACAGTAGTTTCTCTTTCTATGAAAAGGTACTAATTAGTAGCACATATTAAAGAAAAATACTCAATTCATCATGAGCCAAAACACATTCCTAAAATAATCTACATGGGAAATGGGTTAGAAGAAAATAAAGAAAAGCTGCAAAACTCTAATGAGAAATATGAATTAAGATGTGAATACATGAAGAGGCAGATTGTGTTCCTATTTGAGAATTACCCTAGGTATTTTAAGGCTGCCAGCTCTTCCAAATTAGCAGATAGGACTAAGAGAATGTCAATCAAAATTATAATGGAGTATATTCTCAGAACTTGGTGAAGTCATTCAGAAGCTTATCTTGAAGACTGTGTGTGAGAGAATAATTAGTCAGTGGGTAAAGAAGAGTGAGAGGATAGAAGTAGAATCTTTAGTCCCAAGTACCTCAGATGGGTCAGGAGGAGATAAAATCCTCTGTACTCCAAGGACACAGCCCTCTCTGAAGGTCCTCACCAGCACCCACCTGCTCTTACAGAAGCCAAGGGCTACTTTCGGAACTTCTATCTTATTGTGTCCCCATCCTCTCCATTATATTGGACACCTTCAATTAACTCCTATTAATTTTTTTAACAATTGTTTCTGCTAACTGGTTGATTATTTTACTAGAACATTTACCATTTATTTCATATTTATCTTCGTACTGCTTAGAACAGTATCTAACACAGTAAAATTATGTCACTATTTTTTGTGAGCCAATAAATATGTATTATGGAAAGCCTAGTATCCTTTTATTCAGGATTTCAATCATTCTATATTTATTATGCACCAACTAATGTTATAATAGGTGCCAGAGAAACCAAACCCCACCCCATTGACAAGGGTTGTTAAGTATAACATCAGATTGTTTTCCTAGTCCTTCTAAGTATAAAGCATTCATTCCTATAAACACCTGAATTCCTGAACGACCACTTCAAACGTCCAGCCTGATCCCTCTGGAGGCAGGATGCTCAGTATTCACATCTTGGACAATATTCATGTCCAATATGTGAGACACTCAAATTTTTCTTTTTTCTTCTTCCTTTCTTCCTTCTTCTTTCTCTTCTTCTTTCTTTTTTTTGAGAAGGACACACATGTTTTCCTATTTGAAATGATTAAAAATATTCTAAGATTTCTTTGTGACTAGAAATCTGGGGTTACGTCCCTATCAACTTTAGTCTTCTTTTTGATATAAGGATGAAGAAGCTGTTGGCATTTATTGCAGCTCATTCAAAGGCAGTCAATTTTAAAGTCATAATGGATAGTTATTGATTGATGTTCATTTTCAAAATCATTCTGAAATCCTAGCTCTTCGCCGTCTACCTGCAAACTCTGAGTGCTGTTGAATGAACTTCAATTAACTGAAAGAGTAGCTTTGCTGTCTCTGCTTTGTGCTCTGCTCACTGCTGAGCTGGTAATTCACAGACATCTGGAATTGTAATTCTTTAGACAACACGCTCCTTGAACAAAATAACAAATGTAACTAATTGTTCATATTTATGTATCAGACGCTGTATTGAGTTCTGAGATTTCAAATTAAAGAAGACTAGAATAGCTCTGTCTCCACAGTCTTCATTACTACAGCCAAAGTTGTTTCCTGAACTCATGGAATCACAATCACAGGCCTTACTTGCTAATCTCTCTCTCTCTTTTTTTAAAATCTTTTCATCAACATGGCCAATACATGAATGGATTACTCTCTGCTTCCATGACCCTACTTCCTGGCAGACCCCACATCTATATCCTCCCAACCACACTAATCTCCTAGCACTTGGCTTCAGCTCCATATGTAACTATGCACTTTATCTGTGGGTGTCTTCTCCATATTCCTATACAACTTGTTTTCTTATATCTTACTTTAAATTTCTCCTTGTTTTCTTTTCCTAACAAACATTTTAAATACAATCCCAACAGTCAGATTCTAACCTTTATTCTTATTTAACTTTATCCAGTGCTGGTAATGGGATAAAATTATGCTCTGTATTTTTTGTCTTTCTCAACTCCCCTGTAGTGGAAATTTTATGAGTTTATTTGACTTGTCCATAACTATATCTTCAGTGCTTAGTAAGTTAGGTGCTCAATAAATATTTTGAAATAAATGGATGAATGAACAAATTAATTCTTGATCCTTGTTTCTGGAGAGCTTCTGATATGGAAAGATACACAGGTAATTATCTCATTTGAAACTAATAGCTATGGTAGGTGCACATCACTATCCTCAAGAAATTAAGAAATAGGTTCAGCTAATAAAACGGTTAAACCCATAATTCTTTCCATAATTTAAATTCTTAATTCTTCCACTCATGGTAAATGTAACCATTTTTTCTGAATAAAAGATTAATCTTTCAAATAGCATAGTGCAGAATTTACTTTTCCTCATATAAAATTTCCATCTATTTGATTGGCACATAAATTTTAGCAGTTGCTCATACATACACATTTTATATCATATAGCAGATGCAACCTTGTACACACAAAACATAAAAAAATCATCGTGTCTTAGGGAAACATATCGAGAGTCATCCTATAACTTGAGATGGTAAAAGTTTACAAGCACCCTGAAGATTCTTAGTAGGAGGAATTGGTATGGTCAACCCTGACATGTTCATTGCAATGGTTTCCAATTTATAATTTGGTAGAACATCATAGTATAAAATTAAATGCAGTAATTGTGCTTCTGGGCTATGTAAGTATAGCTTATGTCAGACAAGACTTCCACAGAACTCAACTACTTATAGTTTCAAGAAAAAGTATAAAAACCCCACCTGTTTAGGGAAGAACAGCTAAGTTACCCAGACTTGGTAGATAGGATCTCAGAGAGAAGTAAAGGCACCACGGTAAAGGAAAGACATGTGTTACTACTTCTTCCTCTTGGAGCATTTTCTAGTTTGCACTGAGATATAATGGAAGAATAAATATGAAGGTATCAATGGATAGGAGGAATAAAATTGAAGTCTGGGGCTAACAATGCGGCTAGTAATTAAGGCTGAGTCTAGAAATTGAACACAGAAAGTACACCAAACATTTGAGCACAATTTCTTCTGGAGCCATTGTCAATGACAAAGTTGAAGTTCAAAATAGTTTGTGAAGGGCTAGAAAGCTAAGCAGAAATTGGCTCCTAAGATGAATAAAAATGAAAGCTAAATTTCAAAGGAGAACGGCTTCCTGAAAACCAACAGTCCCAAATTCTCTTACTCTCTGGTTGGGCTGAGATAATCTGTCCACAATTCAGAGAAGAAAGGCTGGTCATTTCTGGAGGAAAATGAAACCATCAATTGTCTCTCTATTTCTTTCAAACTAACTCCTCAGCATTTGATCTAAAATTTTTACATGTACCAGTAAGCAGTGTTAAACTATTGAAATAAAAATCCAGGGAAAAGTAAAAAGAAAATGATTCAGTGATAGGCGTTACCAAATGCAGATGTTAAGACAAGTATGATTACCACATTCAGATAATAGATTCAAATAGGAAGAATTAAATGCAAATTCAAAGACAGAAAATTAAATAAGATTATTTTAATAAAGTGCATAATACAATAGAAGAGAGATGAGTAAATAAACACAAAGATTAAAGAAAACACAGGAAATACCACAAAAATAGGAGATATTGGAAAAATTAATACACATGCAAATGCTATCCCAACAGAGAGAATAGAAAAAATGAGAAACAACATTTGAAGATACGTTATCTGAGAAATTTCCCAATTTCATCGGTGACAAGGCGTCAACAATTCAAAGAGGCTTATTATCCTGAATCGATATAAACACAAAAATATACTCAATTATATCTAAGAAACAGTTAGAAATCGAGGACAAACACAACATGAAAAGCAAGCAGATGGGACATATTATTCTCAGAGGGGCAACATAAGTTACAGCTGACTCCTTAATTGAAAGATGAAAGCCAGAAGACATTGGGATAGGCATATTCCAAGGGCAGAAAGGTAGTTACCAAGCCTCAGTGCCGTGACCACTAAACTTCTCCCTCAAATTCTAGGTAAAATAAAGGCATTTTTGGGTTAAGAAAAGAATAAAACTATTTGGCAGAACTCACGGTCAGTCCAACAGAGCTGAAAGAAATACCGCAGAACTCCTGAAGAGAAATTGTTCCGGATGGAAGTAGAAGGCTGAAAGAAACACCACAGAGCTTCTGAAGCAGCAGAGAGGCCGATTGTTCAAGATGGAGGTGGGTGTTCAGGGAAGGGCGAAGGGAAACATGAGCTAAAGATTTGATGAAAGAATCCAAAGGCAGCCAATGAAGCTTGATCTTCACCTGGTACAGGAACTGATAAAAGTTCATTAAATAGTGAATGATGCGAGCTGACTAGCAAAAATTATATAAGAAAAAAGTACATTTTCTATTTCCATCCATTTGCATGCAAAATTCAAGATGTCATTGTTTTTT
>LOJH01048655.1:307-12994 GCA_001685095.1 Ellobius talpinus
GAGGGAAATGGGAGGAGGGGAGGAGGTGGTGATTTTTAATAAATAAATAAATAATTAAAACAAAAATTTAAATGTAAAAAGTCTGGTTTTTAGGAATGCAGATGAGTTTTAATCATCTCTGGGTAAGTTGCAAATCATTAAATTATTTTGACGTAAAATATAAACTCTCACAGAGTTTTATTGTTTAAGAAAATTATGAGTCTGAAATAATGTTGAAATTGTCTATATTCTCATGAACACCTATATGTAAAACAATGTGTGTGTGCCACGAGGACACCAAGGTAAACTGTATGCCCTAGTCCTTGGCAAAGATAGGTACTTGAGCAAGCTGAGGTAAGGTGACTATAACCACTGTAGGTGGAACAAAAGTCCACTGTGGGTACCTGATGGACATAAAATCCCACTGTGGACATCTGATGAAAATAAAATCCCACTGTGGACATCTGATGAAAATAAAATCCCACTGTGGGCATCTCAAATGTGGATAAGAACAAAGTCTAGGTGCTAATTATAAAGGCAAGAGAGTAAAGAGTAAAATAAGTAACAATAAACTCTTCAAAAAAAAAAAGAACAAAGTCTAGGGAAGAATTCCACCAAGGATAGAATAAGGCAAGTTGTCTTAATTGATTTCATTTAAAAGTCATTTGTTATTTTATTTATTCCATTTTACTTGCTTATTTTCTAATTTTCAACTGTTTGGAGTCAAACCCAGGGCCTGGAACATAGAAGACAAGTGATCTGCAACTAAGAGACCTTACTATCTCCTGATTATTTCATTGACAAATAGTAACTCTACACATCTGTGGGGACCAATGTGACATTCCCATGCATGTATTAATGGCCGTTTTTAGAACCAGAATCTAAGCAAACAGGAAGAGTGGGCTAGTTTGGTCTCATTTGCCCAGGCTTCTCCTTTGAAATCTCTAGAAGCACCCATCCTCAACTATTCATTTTTTCTTCTTCTTTTTTTTCACTGAAACAAATGCTTATACCATGTATTTTAATCGTGTTTTCCTTTACTTCAGTTCTTCTTAGATACCCACATCCCTACCTCTCAACTCTGTGTTCTTTCTCTTTCTCTAAAACCAATGAAAGAAAATTAAAACAACAGAGAAACACATACACACTAACAAAATGAAAATCAAAATAACAAGCAAAAGACCAATAGTTCAAAAAAATTCCCAAATAATCAGAGACAAAAAGTCTAGAGAAATAGCCCTAAGATCATTTGGTGAGCAATGAAGTGGATAGAATCCCATCCCTAACCACAAAGCTGTCTGCGATTAATACCCACTGGCAGAGGAAAATGTGTTTTCTACAAGGGTGTCTCACTGCCTATATTAACCACTTCTCAGGACAGATCCCATGGCCAGGAGCACTTCTCCATTACAGCGTTTGGACTGCTCCATACCATCAATGTCTGCTTCATCATCGGAATGAATCTCTTACATTCTAAACATAGCATCGACATCATAAATGCATTTTTTTACATGTTTACAAAAACAAAAGTATGAGCAAAATAAAAATGGTAAGTGGGAAAAACTGATCTGGTAGGATGAAAGTAAAATGAGAAACACCGAGGAGAAACTAAAATTGCTATGAGTATCAATGTATTACAAACAAACAGAGCTGTGTTTTATAAAATTTTGAAGAAGGAAAGCAGAAAGATGTGTTGACCCAAACATACATATTTAGAAATACATAAAGTAGGCTATAATTGTTAAAACTAGATACTCAGACAGAAGCACAGGGATCTGGATGTTCAAAATATTAAATAGATCAAAAAACTAGAAGGTGTTTCAAATGTAACTAAAAATTAGCAAGCCAAATTCAAGAAATTTGAAGGAAACATTACTCAATTATTGAACTGGGAACTATGGACAATGCTTTATGGCACTATCCAACAATATCTGTAGATAAAGATGTTTAACTTTTCTTAATGTCATTCAAGTCAGGCCAAAATTGAAATTCATTACTTTTTAAAGTTAAACTATCTAAAAAAAATATGGGAAGAGTGAAAATAACAAGGTGGGCCACTCACTGGTGTCACGGGTGCTTCCCTTAAATAGAGATGGGGCATGGTAGAGTGAGAAGAATCTTCTCCAAAAGAAATATACAACACTTTGACATCTATGTAGCAACAGAGGTACAGAGATTGTTGTTACAGCAGTTATATCAATTCTTGTGTGGAAAGAGCTTCAGGTAATGAATTAAAGATAAATTTAAAAAAATTAAAATCACCATTTTTGTTGTAGAGCCTACCCTTTAACAGGAATTTATTATCACTTTTTAGGTGACTATCTAATGAGAAAAAAACAAAGAGGAGAGTGGATCCCGATGGGAGGAGAGGTACAGAGAAGATCTGGGAGGAATATGGGAAAGGAGAAACCTTAATCAGAATATATTGTATGAAAAAAAATTATTTTCAATTATAAAAAACACATAAAAATAAAAAGAAATCTAGACCCACTGAAGTGATTTAACTATCAATGGCTATAATCACTGTTCTTTTGTTGTACAGAAGTTTCCAAATTAAAAATCAGAAAAAAGAAAAATCAATATTTTACAATGATATGCACATTCATGATGGCCTGGTTGCCACCACATCTCTCTACTGACCATTAAAATGAATGAATAAATGAAGAAGCCCAACCATGTGTGTTGTCATATGGAGTTTGCTTTCTTTATGTCAACAGCTAGCTATTTGCACAAAGAAATTGCCCTTGCCTCAATTACTGGCAGTATACTGTGTAAACTGGAGCAAAGAAAGCCACTTCCAAACTCTGCCAAGACGTGTAGGACAGTCCTTCAAATTTCTCTGCTTATCAGAAATGTCTGCCAGATATACCAGGCCCCTAGGCCAAAGTTGGATGCCCCAACATCACAGAAGAACTTAGGGTGACAATTCAGGCTGCTAGATGTCCCTATCCTTAGGTCTTTGACAAACCTGAAGACTAGATAGTCATAACTATAGACTCACAAAGATAAGATAGATAATATGTTTTCTCTAATTCTGATTAGACACTATAACTCTAATTCTTAATTGATAACTGCTTTTGTTGTGTATGGTTTTACTATATGAAAGTTAAAACCTTCCTTTTTAATTAAACAAAAAGGCAGAAATGTGAAGTATTCCTTTAGAAGCTATATGTCAATGTAGCTTGTTTAATGAAGAAGCTAAGTAGCCAACAGGTGGACAGGAGAGGCAAACTGGGAATGCCTGGACAAGGAAAGGCGGATTCTGGAGAGGTGCAGGCAGATGCAGACAGAAGGAAGACAGACATGCCATCCTGAGTAAAGGTAATAAGCCACATGTCAAAGAATAGATATGAAAATGTAAGAGGTAGCTAGTAACAAGTTTGAACTATTGGCCAAGCATTTGTAATTAATGCTAAGCCTCTGAATGATTATTCAAGAGTGGTTGTCTGCGAAAGAAAACTCAGCCCACAGTGAAGAACTATGTGTAACTGAGAGCATATGTACAGATAAGAGGTCTGCCTGTAGGAGTAGATTCTCTGCTTATACCATGTGGTTTTTAGAGGGACTTCGGCAATCAGGTTTGTGCACACATATTTACTCTCTGGAATATCTTACCAACTTCCTAAAATGATTATCTAATTTAATGTAATACTTGTTTACTATGACAATTCCATATATGCATATAAATTGTTCATATTAACCTCCCACTCCCTCCCCAGCTCCAAATCCCTTCACCTTTCTCTTTAAATGTCATGTTCTTTTTATTTTTTCTTTTTCTAAAATTATTTTTAATAAATTATTTGTTATCTTGTAAGTACATTTCGAAAGCACTCTTATAGGAGAAAATGCCAACGAACCTTAGAAAGTATAAAATCTTGCTCTCACCAGTGTGCTTGGAAGTCAATTGCTCATGGCAGCAACTTGGTAAATGAAGACAGGAGAGCAGGTAGATTTGCCTAAAGGTCTGAGACGCTACAGGGAAGAACTCGAATACCAACATAGCACCGCAGAGACCAAATGACATGACTGTACTAGAAACTAAGTATTTAGATTTCCCAGAGAGGCTGGACACAGCCTGTGAGTTTGCTGAACACAGAGAGTAAAGTTCTAGAAAAGCTGCTGTAGCAAGACAAATGACCTGCAGAGGGGCACAAAGCCCAGTGATTATGAAATACATTTGTCTGAATGCAAGCTTCATTATGCAAAACTCAGACTGTCTCTTGGCCAAAGTACTCTGCAAGCAGGGAGAAAGGAATCCTACCTACAAACCTTCCCTTTTAGTCTTCAAAACTGAAGTCCGTTCTCTACTTACCCACAAGGCCTATAGGTGAACACAATGTAACTCTCTTCATCACTTCTCTCAGTGAAAGTCACACATGTGTGCTTTTCCCAGTGTCTCATGGCCTGCTTGAACATGGCTCGCTGGCTGCCTGGAAAAATTCATGACTTTAATAAAACAGTGTGGGCTTTCAGGGAGGCATGTTTTGTGCTGGCTCCGCCATCCTGGCTGGCAGTTCAGGGTGCCAGCCAGCACGGTCATCAACCATGTTGGGTTCAAAGCACCACAATAAGTCATTGCTCAGACTCCACACTCACTTTCTAATCAGAGCGTTAAGCCCACTAGCTCTATAAATATGTGCCTAAAAGATTCTGGGGTGTTGTGAGCATTCTTCTGGTCAGTTCAGACAAGCTGCCTTGCAGAGTAAATCTGAAACACTGTATGAAGTCCAGCACAATATTTTAGACCCTAAATGAAAGACAAGATATTTTACTTCAAATTCAGAGATGATTTAAGTTAGAGATCCAGGTTAATTGTGCCTTTTTCCACATTTCATTGGATAGTATATTTTCTAAAATAATACTCTATAAAAACACATGCCTGGATAATAGATTTCCGTTTTTAAAAAACCCACACACATACTCACTGGGAATATCTTACCAGTAAAGTTGCCTCCTATGACATAAGGAATGACACCTCCAGGCCATATTCTTTCTGTCCTTGATGTAGCAGCTCTGGGAACTCGGTTTTTCTCATTCTGTTCTGAGAATTTTAAAGGTGCTTTTCCTTTAGTGGTCTTATTTTGGTCCAAGCCTGCAGTGACATTTAAAACATCTGTCAAACAGAATCATACTACCCTTAAGAAATGAGAGTTCAAATATCTCATATAAGTACTTGTATAAATACGCCCAAACAGCATTAGAGAAAAAATGGCAGTCATTTTATCTGTTTAAGAAATACATAGAAATATTTAAGTATTTTAAGACTCAATATCATTTCTCAGTGTCCTATAAATGAGTCATGAGTAATTTTATATTTTAGACAATAGGATACAGAAGTCTGGAATGAATATACAGTTATGGAAAAACTGTCTTATATAGCCTATCTTATCAGTCCATGACCCATTCACCACAGGTGATAAAATACTGTTCAGTAAAAGTGCCCAACCTTCAAGATTATTTCTTTAAATTATTCTGGTCAAGTACTCAATCCTTGAAACCAAGGTTCATATTCCGGTAAAACAGACTAAAGCAATAAATGTTACATCACATAAATGGTTAAGAAAAATAAGGCATTGGCCACTAAGACAATCAGTTGGCTCCATTTCTGTCTTCTGCATTCCTCTCCAGCTATCAGCATGAGCCAGAGGCTGCTACAACGTAGTATAGGTTTAACAAGATGCTGCCTATTCAGAGAAAACTCCAAGTCAAGAGTCTTATTTTCTTTGCCTTTCTTGGAATTTTTCTTGTTGTGTTTGCTTTTAACAGATGTTCATGACTATTCTTTTCATTCATCCATCACCATTACTGAGATGCCCCTCACTAAATGCACTATGGTGACAACCACTGAACATAGAACAAAGTCTTGAGTATGGCTTTCTCTTCAATGTCCTTGAGCAAACATATTGTCTTTGCTTAGGAAGATTACTTCTGGAAAGTGAACTCATTGATCATTGATCCTATCAACTGAAGGAGTATTAGGACATTAAACCCAAATAATGGGCTTACTAAAAAGGTTTCAGAATCTATGAATGGTAATAAATTCAATATTATAGATATGAACTAATTATGAAACCAGAATAAAGTTTTTTATGAAATGAATACATGCATATATAAACATTATTATTATGTTTTATTTGGTGTTTAGGTTGTTGTTTTAAATTTATTTATTTATTTTCACATACATAGGTGCTTTGCCTGCATGTATGTCTGTGCACTAAATTTCTGCCTGATACTTGAAGAGTCCAGAAGAGGATATCAGGTACCCTGGGACTGGAGTTACAGTTGTGAGCTGCAAAACTGATGCTGGGAATTGAACTGAGGTCCTCTGCATGAGCATTCAGTGCTCTTATTTTACTTTTTGCTTGATTGTGTTTTTTTTTTTATTTGAGGCCTTGTTTGTGTGTATGTTTGTTATTTTTGTTTGTTTGTTTGTTTATTTGTTTTGAGGCAGGGTCTCAAGTATTCCTAAAATGCACAGTATAGCTAGGGTCACCTCTAGCATATGGCAATGTTCCTTCCCCAGCCTTCAAAGTGGTATGAATTACAGGCATGAGCATCATGCCTGGTTCACCACTTTTCTTAATAGAAATATCCCTCTGTCAAGTTAAGAAAAATGACTTTCATTTAGAAACAAATACTGCTATGATTTGATAAAATTGAGGCAGTTCCATGTCCTATAAAATATTTTGGAAGAGTACTTAATGAACGGGAAACAAAAACATACAATTAATACTTAAATCATCTTATACCAGGAAAAGCTTAATTTGAGTCAAAAGAATATTTCCATTTTCTTCAACTTAAGCTCTACAAACTGGACATGATGCATCAGTTAACAAAACACAAAAGGTACTCTCTCTCTCAGTATATCCTTTACCTCCATTACAGAATAGGGGCACGCTGATCTTAATAAACTGAATTTCTATGGGTATCTTTTTACTGCACATCAAGTAAAGAATCTGCAGATTTAAACATTGATATACCAGAGCCAAGTCTTCTTATCCTGTCTATTAGCTGATAGAGAGCGCCTCGTTTCTTTGGTATGCCATAGTCTCCAAATCCACCTGAAGAATAAAAGAAAAATATTAAGTCTATTACTGTCAGTCCTTGCAAATAAATAATGGTAATACTGCTAGTTTCTCCTTGGTTGGGTTTTTATATGGAATTAATGTGTTAGAAATTATTATTCATGAATCTCTGTAGAGATTAAAGTTTCTACAGGAACATATTAGTAGCTAAAAATAAGGAGGTGGGAGAAACTCAGCAAGCAACCGAAATGCCTTTATTGGGGCATCAGGATAATTGAGTTTTCTATTGATAATCTGAAATATTTTTCTTCTCTGAGACCTTGACACCACCTGTTGCCACATAGCTGTGCTATGCAGAATGTCAGGAAGTCACAAAGCCCTATCGATTGCTTCCCAGCTATTTCCCCTGTGTAAACTGAGTCTGTTCAAATGTCTTGCCAGGAAGTGGGAATCAAAACACTAGAAGAGCAACCTCGCATGGCAAGTTTTGTTCCTAAACTTTGTGAAATATCAGGTCAAATATTAAAGCACATTCAGCTATATCTTGAAAGTAATTCTCCCTAATTTATATAATCAGGAAAAAGTCACAAGGTAAGTACCCCAGTGGATGTTCAACTGCAAAATGTGTTACATTACATTAAGGGATTTGCAAGATTTTAAAAATAATAAAATACCCTCAAAGGATGTTCCAGAAAATAATGAGGAAAAGAGAAGATTAAGGAAATCTAACTTCCGAAAGGAGAAGCCAAATGTCCTTATAAGGCAAACAGTGGAAGCACAGACTAGTAGTTTGTTCAATTATTTGCATTACATGGTCACATTTTTCTGTGCATCCTGAGAAAAATGTTTGAAATTTTTCCATCAGACATTCCAGAAAGATGAGGTCACACTCAAATGTACTCATTCCTAAGAAGCTACTTAAAATCCTTTTAAAGTGTGGGCTCTACATGTTTTAAATGACCATTATATGGAAACTTCAGTTAGATTAAATGGAACCAAAATACATGTAACTAGATCTTTAAAGGACTCCTTATGAAAATAAAGGAATGTCTTTGATACTATCAAGATAGTTCTATGGATATGAATCATAGAATTGAAAGGTGATGTTCTAAACCTAGGAAAAGTGATTGTGTTTGGAAGAATATTTTAGCAATTTTGAATGACATTTAGAATAAATGAAATAAATGTGACACTGGTAGCTCACTAAATTTTAAATGTGGTAGATCTTTTCATCACTTGTTCTAGAACACAATGGAAATATAAAAATCAAGTGTTTATTTATTTGTAAACATAACTCATATGTTTTTAAATTAGAAGAGAAAAATATTTAAACAAATTCCCAGGAAAGGAAAAATTGAGTTAAATCATAAAATGTAGGACATTTAAATTATTTTAAATTCACTTGTAGAGTGCAATTTCCAACTGAATTTTCTGATCTTGCCAGCATGGATTTACATTGTTTTTAGTATCAAAACTATATTGTGTTCTACACTATATATTTAAAGAGATATTTTTCCTCCAACTATTCTATCTATGAGCCTACATTTAAATAAATTATCAACATTAAATGATAATCTTAAGGTTTTTAATCACAGAAAAGCAATGGTTCCCAAAGCGTGTGGGAAGTTAAGCCTAAGAAATGACCTATATAATACTCATATCAAAGAATCACTTTAATAGAAACTCAAAACCCAGTTTAACAAACACAGGGTTTTGCCGAGTAGTGTCAGTTTTTTGTTGTTCAGAATCAACTACCACAATAAAATATGGGTAGAAAAGGATACTGGGGAGGAAAATGCTGGACAAATCCCACAATGAGTCTAGCAGAGAGGGCTTGGAATGAGGGCCAAATATGGCTAAGTAGATGTGAAACTGTGGTGAGGGGACCTGTGCCTTTGCGTGTGTGTGTAAGAGGTTAAAGAACTTGATGGCTTGAAAACCTAAGTTCACAGAGCAAATCCTGTGGCCTTTAGTTTTTCAGTATTTGGAATTCACAGCCCAGAGGACGGACGCATGCCAATCACAGATAATTTGCAATGTGCCCTAGCTTATGTATTAATCTATATTAAATATATGTTATCTATATTTATATTTGCATATGTACATACAGTGGTTCAGGTGTCAGGAAAGATTGTCACTATATACAGCATAGGCCGAAGCATATTTTTTTAGTGAATCCCTTAGTTTTTACCATTTGTATTTCTCATGCAAAGATGTTTTTTAGTTGTGATAATGGTATTTTAACTGGATAGGTCAATACCCTTATTTTAGAAACTGCTTGCTAAAATGTATAATATGGAAATGTGCTGTTGCATTTTCTACATATTTTCTGTAATTAATTTCAGAATGTATTCACACATGTGCATATGCATGTCTGCACACACACAAACAACTGCTAGTATCTTCTGCATTTAGGACCATCCCACTGCCATCCTCTATATTATCATATAGCTTTCCCGTATGCTTGGAATTTGCTGAAACAAAAAGGTTACTAAATCAAATGGATTAGACAAGGAGATGTTGGTACACAGTAAAATGTCTTAACTCTAAGACAGACTTATCTGCTGTATAACAGCAAGGAATTTTATACATAATATCACATAGGATAAGACAGTGGTTCTCAACCTTCCTAATGCTATGACCCTTTAATGCAATTCATCATGTTACAGTGACCCCCAACCAAAAATTTATTTTCATTGCTACTTCCTAACTGTAATTTTGTTTCTCTTATAAATCATAATGTAAAGATCTGATAAGCAAGATATCTAATATGCAACACCTATGAAAGGGTCATTTGTCTCCCAAAACGTTATGACTCATAGATTGAGAATCACTGGAACATGAAAAAGGAGGTCAAATTAGAAAAGAGAGTAAATAAAGAAGATAAAAAGAAAGCATCAAATCAATGTTTCAATGACTGGTATGGTAGCATATGGTTATAACAGCCCTTGGGAGGTGAAGGTAGGAAGATCAGATGTTTAAGGCCAGTATGAACTGATAGCAAGGTTGAAGCTAGTCTGAGCTGCATGAGACTCTATCCCAAAAATAAATAAATATATAAAATATATAAAATATATAAAAATAAATAAGCAAATAAATAAATAAATAAGTAAAGAAATAACATTTACCAGATATAACTAAAATAGAAGAACTTAATCTTTTAGTCTTGAAACCTCTAAAATGGAACACAGAATAAAAACTGCACTAAGAAATTATAAAGAATATTTAAACCTTAAAAACTATTTCAAACCCCTGGGTTTCCATAGAGGCATAATTCAAATGTATTCAAAACACCTAAAATTGGAATCACCTCCAGGGGTTTTCAGCAAAGTTATTGTTGCAGAAGCAGCCATGGAGCATAAGTACAAAATGGTTGTTAAATAAAATTATAAATAAAAACTATGATAAGAACCTAAACTTTAAACTATGCTTATTTCCATGGACAAAGTCAAATTTGATGTGAGTTTTCAAGAATATTCACAGAATTTCAAATATATTTTCCAGAAAATGGTTATAAATGTGTTCAAATAGTCAACCATACCTGTACTATGTCCAAGTTTTCCAAAAGGACTCCGAGTCAGGTCAATCGTCCTGTCTATTTGAAAGATATTCAAGTCTTCATCGTCTAAGGCAATGTCACCCCAAAACACAGCTAGAACAAAGAAGTGGGATTAAAATGTTAAAAAAAAAGTCAGCATAAAATCAATGCATAGCAAGTTTACTATAGAACCTTATGGGAGCTGGCTCAAAGGTTAAGAGCACACACTGCTCTCGCAGAAGTCCTATATTTGGTTCCAGCACCTACCTCAGGCACCTCAGGAACACCTCTGACCCACGGCTGACATCCATTGCGCTCATGTGCCCCCCCCACAAACACAAAATTTAAAATGAACTTTTTTAAAGAGCACATTTTCAATATAATCTTACCTGAATAAATTAGACTAAAATACACCCTGCCCCTAATATTGGTATTTTGACAGAAACCAAAGTTTGTTTGAGTGAGATGTCCTACAGGGGGAAGCTGGTGCTATGAGCTAATCCTCAAATTATTGAAATTTTAATACGGATCTCACATTTTCTGTGAATCCATGTGCCCCCTGCGAGCCTTCACCAACAAGTGGAGGCAGTAACAAGGAAACGATGTACAAAGAATACTGAGTTCAGGAAGATTCAATCCAAACTAGACACGCTGTGCTGAGGTAGCCATTCAGCACACTCCGTTGCTTTTAAGGCATGTCTTTAAAGACCAAGTTCGCCTCTGGATATTTAGAAATGAGTGCACAATTTAAAAAACAAAGTTTTAAGTCAATATTTGTTTGGGTAACAACTTCATGTTATGCTGTTCATGTTTAATGACTTATTAAAGTCATTTAAAGTCATGGTTTTTCACTTCAGGAACCTAAAATAATTCCATAACCCAGAATACACAGATCCTCCCCAAAGCTTTATGCTGCTTTAAAAAAAAAACAAAGATCTATAAACCATTGTGAAAGAATGGGTCTTATTTATAACTAGCATGCATATTTTTCTTCTAAGATTGTAAATAATAATAAAATAGATGCTTTGTTCAAATCAAAACTAAGCCTTTGATTACTTTGTAGTGAAAGACGTCATAACACATTAACTTCAGGGTCTATAACCGAGCGAATGTATTTATCGTGAGGCAGTAAACTATGAAAAATGCAGAGAATTTCCAAGATTATTCTCATTTTTTTCTTTGATCTTTCTTTTCATTTTAATACTGGTTTACAGATATTCTTTTTCTTTAAAATTAACTTCATGAGCTAGAGAGATGGCACGGACGTTAAGATTGTTTTGTAAGAGGTTCTGAGTTTAATTCCCAGCAACTGCATGGTGGCTCACAGTCATCTATAGTGGAATCTGATGCCCTCTTTTGGCATAGGTTGTGCATGCAGGTAGAGCACTCATATACATAAAATAAACAGATAAAATTAACTTCATATTTTCTTCTGTAAAACAAAAAAGGACAAAACATGAAGATTTATGAAGTGATAAAAACTATCCTTTTAAAATTTTTATCTTTTATTGTACTATAATATTTATCTTTATAAATTTTAGCACTATAAAGAGCTAGTTAATAAAAGGTAGTGAACTTAACAAATTTAAACTCCAGTTGTAAAGGTTATGAGTTGTTTGGTGCTTTTATCAATGACTAGGCATATTATATAATTCTTTAATTAACCGGTGAGTTTGGATTCTTCACATAAATCTCAGAGGTGAGAAAGTCAGATTGGTACAAATCAAAACAGAAAGAAGAGAGACTCAGCTAAAGGTAGGTTATCAGTTCCAAATACAGAAAATTCTTTTTTAACTTCAAACTCTCTTCTCAACTGCCTTCTCCCTCCATGCCACCAATAATGAGCTCTGTCAGCTGAATGGCAATCTAACCAACGCAGAGGAAGGCTTACTGTCACTTGTGACCATAGAAACAAAGTCACAAAAAGAGGACCGTTTACAACACTGAAAGCATGCCCAAAATTAAACCCAGACTTGAAAATTGAATTCCACTTCATACATATGCTACGGGAAACCCAAAGGCTCTCACACCCCTAAAACACTCATCCCCCGAAAGAGACAATCTACTTTCATTTATTACTTTATCAATCATCGTAAAAGAATCATTGGTTTTCATTAAAAATACATTCACATTCAAGGTTTTTTT
>LOJH01048660.1:0-18666 GCA_001685095.1 Ellobius talpinus
TGAACTCACAGAGATCCAACTGCCTCTGCCTCCCAAGTGCTGGGATTAAAGGCAGGTGCCACCACCACCCGGCAATGCTGCTAATCTTGATTGGTAGGTTAAAGAGATGTTGTCTGGGTTTCTACAGTGTGAAAGTCACCCATATATCTTGGGGGAGATTCATTGAAACCACATATATACATACATATATCTATACATACATACAAACGCTTGTTATAGTTTATCCAGCAATTTAAGCATTCATCAATGGTTCTTACCTGCAATTATTATTATAGTGTTTGCCTAATGCTGACTTTTCTATATTCTTCACTCCTACATTTATTATCCTGAAATTGTAAGAAAGACTGCTATAGCTTCCTTTTAAATGGCTATGAAAATTTAACAGGTCTAGATAAAGGACCTAGTCTGACTCTTGAAGAGAAACAGAATTGCTGGCACAAGGAAGACTAGTTAAATCCTTGCTGTGGTTTTGATTTTTTGAACTGATAGCTTGACTTGATACGGGGACAGCCAGTGCTGAAAGATCAATAAACCACCAGAGTGAAATGTGTCACTAGGAAATGTTTAGGATATAAAACATAACAGAGTAGTGTCTTCTGTACTCTAAAAAATACGGTTAGCAAGTTCAAGAGTGTTAGCATGTAACAACTGTGTAAAACAGGAACATAGTTTGCAAATGACTCAAGTTTTAGATCTAAAGAGAAGAAAGACCAAGCGTATCAGCTGCAAAGATGTACAACAGGAGTCAAAGGGTAAACTGAGGTAGATGTTTCTGCACAAAGGGAAGCAGGGATGTAAGGGGAGGGCACAGGGGGAAATGAGCAGAGACTTGGGAAGAAATAAGGACAGTTACCATTGGTGAAAGCATAGACAAAGGCAACAGCCTGAAGGAGAAACTGAGCCCTGAAGAGAAGAGAGGCAGCAGCTCTCCTCCCTCCTTTGCTCTAGAAGAAGGGCATTGAAGGAAGGGAGGGAAAGGGAGAGAAAATTCAACATGAAGGACATGAGAGTTGTCATTCTTCTTACACAGCAGCACTCAAAATGCTGTAAGCCAGAAAGGAAGCCTCGGCTTCCAGACAGGGAAGGTCTGGGTAAGAAGGTCTTTAGGAAGGCCAGCCCCCAAACACCCAGTCATGAGGCCATGTTCTCTTTCTTTCTTTACCCTCACACCACAACACTGCCTGTCTCTCAGACTTTTTCTCTTTGGTTCTCAGCCTCAGTTGTTCCATGTCTGATAAGTTTGCTCTGTGCAGACAGGCAGGATGGCCACTCCACCACAAACAAACCTTCCATTATCTCAGCTCAGCAGCTGCTGCAGAGTGCAGATGCTCGCCGCACTGAGCAGTACTCCAATTGGCCCTCTTTGGATCCCAGCCCCATACTTTGAACCAGAAATGCAGTATCATGATTGGCCAGGCCCGAGCCAAACGCTCTTCGCCTGCCCTGGTATCTGTGTATGACCAAGCCCAGTAAAGCCACTTTTAATAGAAGTTCCTCAGAATAAAGAGACATGCCATTATCGGAACAAGAAAGGACAGCTTACAGGCACCAGCAGATTCTCACTACATCTCAATGTGTAGGAGACTCCAAGAAAGCACTTCTGGAAGTAACAGTGACCCTTATGGTGATAATAGCCCTTATTCACACAGTGCTTGAAGCTTTCTCTGTGACAGACACTGCCCAGAGTCTTCTATGAACACTGAGTCATTTAAAGTTCACAGGATTATTCCACTGTTATCGTCATTACTATAGACAGGAAGGAACAGGCACAGGAGGTGAGACCCTTGTCCAACAGCATGTAGTAAAAGGAAACCGAGAGAACGTAAGCTAGGCCATCTGAATGGAGGGCCAGCGAGCAGTGCCCTTAGCTGCTGAAACAGAATTTCAAAGAGAGAACCGTGAGAGATAAAAATGGGGGACGGTGTGTGTGTGTGTGTATGGGGGGTGTGTGTATGGGTGTGTGGGGGCAAATGTGCATGTGTATGGGTTTGTGGGTGTGTGTGTATGGGTGTGTGGGTAGGTGTGTGTATGGGTGTGTGTGTATGGGTGTGTGTGGGTAGGTGTGTGTGTATGGGTGTGTGTGGGTAGGTGTGTGTGTATGGGTGTGTGTGAATGTGTGTGTGTTTGTGTATGTGTGTGAGTGTGTGTAGGGGTGTGTGTATATGGGTGTGTGTATGTGTGAGAGTGTGTGTGTATGAGTGTATGTGTGGGGGTGGGAGTGTGTGTGTGTATGGATGTGGATGTGTGTATGTGAGTGTGTGTGCATGGGTGTTGGTAGGTGGGTGGGTGAGTGGGGGGGAATGGGGGTGTTAAGTGTTAAGAAGGAGCTGGCCTGATAGTACACACCTGCCTTCTCAGCCACTCGGGAGGTTAAGGTGCAGTCCCAAGTTCAAGGCCTGCCTAAGCTACAAAGTAAATTCAAGCCCTGCCTAAATAATTTAGTGGATTCTGTCTCAGGTTTTAAAAAGAACATTTCCAGAGTCGAGATCCTGGACTGCCCATACACAGTACAACCAGAAGTCTGGTGTTCTAGACCTTCTCACTTCCCTGCCGTGATGGACTGTACTCCCCTGCAGTCTAAGCCAGAGTGAACCCTTCCTTCCTATTGTCTCCTCTCTTGCCCAAAAAATAAAAAGAGGGCTGGGCATGTGTGAAAGACAAAGTTATGTTTTAAGTACTATCTATGCCTAAGAGAGCCACAAAACAAAAATGAAGCCCGTTGCCCAAGGATAGCTACTTCCTGAAATGTGAGGGCTATTGCTTCTGTAAGAAAACAAGCCACATGTTCTTGCTCCCCTAAACAAGTTTGTTTGACCCAACTGAACCAGATGTGTTTGAGCACATGGAGGTGAGTGGTACAGGAAGGAAGGACATCAGGATACATGCTTGCCCCTGATTAGACCTGCTGGGAAATGCATAGATTTATGGGTTTACATTTATAAGACTTGACAAAATATCTCTTGTTGCCATTTTCTGGGGAACCTGGATGGACTCTGGCCAGAATCCATCATGCTGGCCAGAGTCCATCATCCTGGCCAATATTTAATTAAAGTTTGGTTCAAATTTGGCTCAAAATTATGGAAGTGATCATATTCTCACATGATGGGGTCAACACATGGAGGTAGGGGTCACTGGTAAAGTGCTTGCTAATCATGTAAAACTGTGGGTTCAATCCCCAGCACTTCAAAAACAAAATGAAAATCTTAAAAAAAAAAAAAACTTTGTACAAAGTGATCTCAGTACAGGAGACAGGCACTGGCAGATACTGGCAGGCACTGACAGGCACTAGGATGTGGATGACTGGAAACACTGCTTGGTCAAGCCAGAAGGAGAGCTTTGGGCAAAACAAAAACAGGGAGAACTTGAGACTGGTTCATTGTGCCCCCAGGGATCTCAAGCGAAAACAATGATTTGCAATTGTCGAGGGAAGACCCTGGGAAAGGTTACTGCAGGGGGCAGCACTGTAAATCCAACACTGATATTTTGGTTAAAAAAAATCTATGTTTTATAGCCAGGTGTGTGGCCTTTAATCCCAATACTCAGGAGGCAGAGGCAGGTGGATCTCTGTGAGTTCCAGGAAAGTTAAAGCTACATAGTGAGATCCTGTTTCAAAAACAAACAGGCCAGGACGTCTGAAAGATATCATCTCCCTAGGTTTGCCTCCCCTTAATCACAACAGCTCTGGAATGGGAACAAATACACTCATCTGTTTTAGACCAGAGCCCCCTGTGATGTAGGAAGGTGGCTTGGGCGGCAGATCTATCGTTAGCGTACACCTGAGATGCCAAGAGACTACCATGGCAAGCTTGTACAGATGTGCAATCGTGAAGCTCGGTCAAGCACCACTGCTCTCCTAGGAAACCTGTTGCCTGAGGACGGTTTGCTCTTGAAAGTGTGTTTTGGAGGAGTCAGCTTGGCAAGCTGAGCAGTGATGGCCCCAGGAGGCTCTGACTCGTCCACCAGTCTCTGTATATTAGCCTCTGGCTTTGCCACCAGGGTCAGAGCCTTGTTCCTCTGTGTCCAGAGAAGCATGTTGCAAGATAGCACATATACACCAGCCCTCCATCTCGCCAGCCAGCTATTTCTTCAGCTTTGAACTTGCACCCAGTTTGTTCTTGAACTTTTCATCTGTAAATTTCCCTTGATCTTTCCCCTATCTTCCTTAGCCCCAAGGCCGCTCTGACCTCCTTACAGGCCACTGCATTTTCTACAAAACCCAGAGAAACAGTAGGTTGGCACACTACCTTCTGCCAGACCTACAGCTCCGACTGTAGCAATCTGCCTTGAGAAAGACCTTTAAACTTTCACTCCGTCCTGTCCTTTCCCCTTCTTCCTTGTGACTACAGACATTCAAGCTGGAATTAGACACAAAGTTGTCTGTCTTCTCAAGCAATATTCTAGTTCCAATTTTAAGTCAGTTCTCCCATTCAGAATTCCTGTGCCCAGCAACTCTGTGGAGAAAACTCTCCCATCTGCACACTAACCAAGACTGAGGTCTCCGAGAAAATTTATCATGGTCTCATCTAAGCCTGTAAGGTCCAGTTTTAATCAGCTATCTATCAAAGCAAGGTTAACGGATGGGCTGGCCTCCAAAGTTTTATTCCCCTTTTCTATAATGATAGAACCTCTAATTAGTATAATAATACCATGAAGGTTCAGTATTAAGTATTGAATCCTCTGACCTTCCTTAGAACTATCTATGGCCACGTCACGTAGGAATTGGAATGTCCACCTCTGGGATATATCTTGACAGGTGCATACCCAACAGGCCTTCATTTTCTATCCTCCTGCCTGGCAGGTGGGTGTGGGTTATCGTGTGCCATCCTGGACCATAGAGGTCAGGGCAAGGCTGTACTATAGGTGATAAGATACATACTTGGATTCCTGAATGACCTCCTGAAAAGAGAAGTCCTTAACCATATCTGGTGTTACCACTTCTTACCTGTAACTTGAGACTGAAATAAAAGTTTTCCTTCCTGAAAGCAGTACCTTGAGTATCATTTATATACATGTAACAGAGCCCATATAACAATAAGTTCATCTGCAGCTTTGTATTTGAATCTTCTCTTTTATTTTATTTTTAATTATGCATATATTGGGGTGGGCACACTAGGAGGCCAGAAGAGGGTGTCTGATTCCCTGGAGCAGGATCTAGAGGGATTTGTGAACTGTTCAATATGGGTGGCAGTCACTGAACTCAGGTCCTCTGGAAAGTAACAATTGCTTTTAGCAGCTGAACCATCTCTGGTACATATTTTATTTTTAACTCTGAGTGTGCGCACATGTAGGTTCAGGTAACCGGAGAGGTGAGAAAAGGGCATCAGATCCCCTAATCTGAAGTTTCCGGATACTGTAAGCCACCAATGTGGGTGCCCGGAACTAAACGTAGTCAGCCAGCTACCTCTACAGCCCCTATGGGCTGTTTCTTAAGGACAAGTTACACCATTCTTTAGGTCTCAAAATCAGTCTCTCCTTTTTCCTCCCCTTATGACTTTCTTTCCTGTAAATTTCTTTGGGTATCCTATATTAATTTTTCTTTTTGAGTGACTCTAGATGGACCTCCTAAAAACTACAAATTATATTTAAAAGCTTCTACATTTCACACTCCATCTTTCCTTCTTCCTTCCTTCCCTTTCTTTCTCTTGTCTACCTGTCTTTCCAAAACAGATAGTTCCTGTTTCCCTGGCTGTCAGGCAATACAGAGAGATGACTCTAATGCACATATCAGCGCCACCAACTGAACCTACTGTGGTGTATTCAGGAGGAAATGGATAGTGAAACAGCTTTGGGTATCACAGACGCAGGACGATGACAAAGCATTAATATCATGGCTATCTAGAAGAAACCCACTCAGCAGCACACCACAAGACCAGTTTGTAGATGACACCTCTTACTCAGCATCCAGCCCTGGACACTAAACTGTTAACACCACTGACTCTCAGCACCTGCAGTGGCCACCAGAGCCAGTGCCTCTACTGCTCTGGCAATAGACAGCCTGTCTGGTCTTCTCTTGTGTCCCCGGCTTTCATTTTAAGGTCTAGGGTAGACACACTTGGTTTGGGCCCTTATATCTCACACCTAGACATAGTTGCAGTGGCTGCTGGAAAGGGAATCCTTAGCTTGTCAAGTATCAGCAGCCTTTGTGCTGTAGAAAAACAACCAGTAAAAAATTCTGCAGCTGGGCAGTGGTGGAGAATGCTTGTGTTTTGTTTTGTTTAATTTGTTTGGGTTTGGGTTTGGGGTTTTGAGGTTTCTCTGTGTAGCCCTGGCTGTCCTGGAACTCGATCTGTAAAACCAGGCTGGCTTCAAACTCATAGATCTGCCTGCGCCTGCCTCCTTAGTGCTGGGATTAAAGATGTGAGCCACTACCACTCTGCTGGTCACCATCACCTGACTTGCACATGAGTAATATCTGTACTTGGGAGGGATTAAAAAACCTGTCTCAAAAAAAAAGAAGGAATAAAGGAGAGAGGAGTAACAGGAAGAAGAAGGAGGAGAAGGAGAATTCTGCAAACACTAGGAGCTAGACCACAAAACTAACCTATTTGTCTCCTGACAGAACTTAATCTAATCTCTCTATGTGTACTTGGCTGTGAAAGCCTGGAACAGTCTATGGTTTGAGGACTATTCCCTGCCTAGGAAATGAGACTTTGAGTCTCCGTATGTGAAGAATATGATGACTGGCAAAGCTATCCATTTACTTCCGACCTCCAGACTGAACGGCTTGTCCTCAAGATGCTGGACCTAGCAGAGTTAGCAGGGAATCTGAAGGGATCCTGTTTAGAACTCTCCATCACCTTGTCTTAGTGGAAAGGTCTGATTTTTATGTTTTATTTTTGTTGATTTTTAATGGCTTTTTGCCATCCCTGGAAGTTTAAGCCCCTTGTAGACTCAGTCTTGACCAGAGAGATGCCCTTACCTAAGCCTTCAAATCTAGAATGCATTAGCATTGAAAATATGAGAACATACATTAACCATCATTCCTTGCAGTCCTTCCCCTGTGCTTAACATCACGAGTCACATGAGAAAAGAATTCCCTCTGATGCCACACTAGTGACTAGGTGGCATGTTCAGTTTTGAGTGCTTCACTTCCCAGGAGCCCAACCTGTACACATAACATGACTGTGATGGAGATTTTGGGCTAGGTGTCACAGACAATGACATTTCCTATAGCCAAGAATTCCCTATCATGCAACTGTCATGTCAGAGGTTGGGTCTTGATTTCTGCCACCTCCAAAATGTCAGGTCTGTGTTTGCAAACAGCTCCAGCAGCCTGGCCTGAATAAAATCTCGAAGCAAGGGGAGGAGACAATTTACAAGCTGCCCAGGACAGACCTATGTATACAAAAACTAACACAGATTTTCCTTTTGCCTCAAACTATTTCCAGTTCCTCAGTTAAAAAAAATGCTGTCTGTCACCGTACCATGTTTTAAAGAGAATGATTTCACCGAGTTTCCCTCTTTCCTGAGCTGCTCCCAGGTTCCTCCAGTTTGTTTCTGACTCCAGCTTCCGCATGCTTCCATGTCAATTAGATTAAGAAGCCATCCTCACTTAGTTCATATTCAAAGTCCAAAATGTTCATTAATGTGTGATTTAGAAGTGGGCTCAGCTGTAAGAAAACAAAAACTCCTTAAGTCACAGTGGCTTAGAGCAAGATAACACATTTATTTCCCTCTCTCACTTAAACAGCCTAAAGGTACCGCCTGATGCCAGTGGATTCTGATTGTCAACTGAGACTCACAGTGAGTTGAGTTGCATAACAGCTCCTTGCATTGCAGTGTTCACATCTGTCTGACATCCTTTAAAAAAAAGAATTGTTTTTTCCATTTTAGCAGTATAAAACCTCTAACCAGGGCCTTCTTTGTAATGCTCTGTATTTTATTGTGCACAGTTGAATAGGTTCTGCTGAGTTAACACCCAGGAAACTTGACTGAATTGCCCAAAAGGAATGCATGGCAAAATTTAGGGAAGAAGAAAAACAGAGAAGAGCCAGTCAGGCATGATGGTTTACATCTGTATAATCTCAGCACTCAGGAGACTGTGACGGGAGAACAGCCATGAGTTCGAAGCTATCCTGGACTGCATAGTGACTTTCAGGTCACCCGGAATGGCAGAATGAGGTCCCAATCTCAAGGAGGAATCTACTTCCGGCCATCAGGGACTGGGGTCCTCTTCTCAGATGTTTCTGCCACCTCCGGGGACTGGGGTCCTCTTCTCAGACGTTTCTGCCACCTTTGGGGGACTGGGGTCCTCTTCTCAGACGTTTCTGCCACCTCCAAGCAGGAATTCCTAATTTGACCTGTCTCATTGTGTTTAACCGTTGAGATTTCAGAGTTAATTTATCCAACTCTTCCTAGAATAGTATCTAAATAAAAGAAAACATTGACACTTTTTGTTTTGTTTTCATGACAGGAGAGAACATAGTTGCAAAAGCTTAGCCTGGTTCACATAGGAAGACAAGAATGATTCCGGTAAGTTGCAGGCAGTAACTTGACCTGGGTCTGGCTACTGGGAGCTCTGGCTAGCCCCTGCCACCCTCCCAGTGTAGCCTTGTTCTCTTTATCTCCCCCACACTCCCACACTTACCCTTGGCCTCCTCTTATCGTCCTCCAGGTTGTCCCAGGACTCTTGCTATTGCTCAGTGCTGACGTTGGAGCACAGCATGCACCTCTCCTTGGCGCTGGCTCATCTCCTTCGGTTTACCCTGGCTTTCTCTTGGCCTTGGCCATAGCTCTACCTGGCTCCCACCCAACAAACACCCTAAGTCATCCCCCCCCCCGCTCCGCCCTGCTCAANTGTAACCCAGTCACCTTAGGTGAATGCCCTTCTCAGGGTTAGAAAAACACTCTGTAGGGTTTTTTTTCTTTCTCATACTTTTTTGGAGCTGTTAGAGAAATGTTCATGTTTGTGCTCCCAATTTTCAAATCATCTATAAAAAGAAAGCAGTATTTACTGAGCACCTTGCCAGGGGGCTAAATGCTTCTAACTTTCTCTTAATCATTGTTAAAGCAGTTCTTGGAGGGAGGTGTCGTAATTTCACTTTCTGCAGGAAAACAAACAAAACTAAGATTGTGTAGGATTAAGTTACTGCCTTAGATCACCCAGGTGGTAAGAAGCAGAGCTTCTTCTTAGGTTTACTTTCACCGCACCTCCACAGAGCTATGATCATTCGCATAGGCCTCCAGAGTTCCAGGTGAGTCTGGGGAAGTTGCCAAGTGTGGGTGGGTGGGATTTGATTTGGACATGAGCACACTTGACACTTCTCTTGACAGCTCAAATCATGGAATGCACACATGCGTACCATCTGTCAGTGACAGTAAGTCAAGCGTGGTTTGAAAAACAACGTTGATAAAATAATAAGGAAACACCTTTAAATGGAAAAGTACAAATGCAAAGTTCAGAGGACTTGTCCTGGAACTCACTCTGTAGACCAGGCTAGCATCGAACTCATAGAGATCTGCCTGCCTCTCCTCCCAAGTGCTCAGATTAGAGGTGTGTGCCACTATGCCTATGCCTAACTATTTTTTTAAACTTTCTTTGTATTTATTCTTTGTGTCTTTCACATAGTGCATCTCAATCCTGCATGTATGTCTGTGTGAGTGTGTGTTCATTGGTGTTTTCCTGCATGTATGTCTGTGTGTGTGTGTGTGTGTGTGTCAGAAGCCCTGGAACTACACTTACAACAGGTGTGAGCTGCCATGTTGGTGCTGAGAATTGAACCCAGGAGGACTCACTTTTATTAAGTTTAGTTAAAGAATACTTTCAAATTCATGGCAGGCAAATGGTTAGCTGTGACACTGCAAAGCAGTCCTGGCAACACCTTTTGATGATGGTGGCAAGGATGAATGTGATGTTCTTGCTTTTTGAAGCATGACCCCGGGCGTTGTGATCAAGGCATGAGGTAGAGAAGCCACAACACAATCTTTGCGCTGTCCAGCTGCAGTCAGGACTTTGTTGGCCATACTGTGGCCGTTTATTGTAAGTAACAAGTGAGGATCTTGGGTCTGTTTCAGGAGCACAACAGTTTCTACTCTCGGGTAGAGCCTCAAGGACAAGGCTCAGAGGACTAGGTTTATTGAGAATCAGAAGTGCTTAAAGATAAAACAGTGGAGATGTAGATACTATACAGTAGTCTCCTGTGGGCCAGAGATATGTGTGTGTGTGTCAGCTTCCACTGAGATTCACAGAAGCTATGGAGAGCTGGAGTGAGGCTGGGAGGCACACAACTGTAACACTAGCATATAAAATGATGAGACAAGAGGCTACAAACTCAGGACCAGCCTGGCTGGCGGATTTAGCTCAGTGGTGGGGTGTTTGCCTGCCATGGATTAAGCCCTGGATTTGATCTACAGTATTGGTCAGGGTATCAACCCTACTTAACCAAATACTTTTGGAATTGGTGAAGGCAAGCCTCATCAAAGATAACGCACACAGAAATTGGAGCTCGGGGTCTTCAGCTTTAGCTGAGTATGGGGGGTCACCTGGAAAGTCACCTGGCAGAGTCTAAGCCCTCTGAGATGGCCCCAGGGCCTTATGCTTTAAAAATAACCTCTCTCTCTTTTCATGACTTTCAAAATAATACCCCCCAAATCATCCTGACAGACCCCCTAAAGTAAAGATGGCTCTGTGCTAATCTAAAACATGCCAGGTGCAGCCATCAAATGTCTGCCACATAGCTGAGAATGGGCTGTCTCCAGCACTCGTTGAGACTTACCTTCCTAAGACAACTGTGGTTTTGGTAATGGTGACTCATCTGCCATGGTAATCTGCATCCACACTTCAAAGTCACCATAACTAAAGGGCCACTATTTCCGCAGGGTTCCAGAGACTCCCTGCTCCCTCTTGTCCACAGCAGCTCTAAGGGATGAAAAAATAAAATCCGTAGGTCAGAGGTTGACCTAGGCTCTTCGGTTGTCACTGTGGTCTCCGTTGTTGCCACAGGCATTCAAGGCACAAACATGGGCTTTGAGATTTAAAGCCTTGGCTTTATTTCCAAAAGCTCCCGGCCTCAGAGGATAAGAAGCTGCTGTGTACTGCGGGTAACTGCTTCACAGCAGAATGAAGGATTACTGGGGCTGATATCAGTCACTTGAACTTTAGTTTAAGCTTAAGCCCAAGACCAGGACCTCTAAATTCTGAGTGTATTATTGCACTTGTGGTGACAGTGAGTGGCCGTGCAGTATTTGGCCAGGTTTCTGGCAGAGGTTCTTTTTTATTTTGAAATTTAAGTAGATGTTTTCTCGATTTGTCTATAGAACCTTCATTTTGTATGTTATCTTTGTATTAGGGTATGAATAAAGTAAACATATTAACCTTCTCTTTTTTTGCTTTTGGTTTCTGACCATGCTAGGTGTCCAAACCTAGGGCCTCATGTTTACTAGTCAAGTGACCTGGCACTCAACTGCATGGCAAACCAACCATCTCTGGGAATACTATGTGGCAGTGGTGTGTACATTCTCATCATTGTACCAGCAGACACCAAAACTCTTCTCTACCTGCAAAACTGAGACTCTGTAGCCTCTAAATTTTCCCCGCCTCCCTGCCACCTGCGGATTGTTCTTTACACATGAACATCATTATTTTAATGTACTCCTTTAAAAGCTGTCTTAGCCCAGCAGTGCTGACCTATAATTCCAGTGACTTTGGAAAGCTGAAACCGCAGGACTGTAAGTTCAATGCCAGCCTAGGCAACTGAAGGAGCTCCTCAAAATATTAAAAAAAAAAAGCCAGGTGGTGGTAGCACATGCCTTTAATCCCAGCACTTGGGAGGCAGAAGCAGGCAGATCTCTGTGAGTTCAAGGCCAGCCTGGTCTACAGAGCAAGTTCTAGGACAGCCAAGGACAGCAAAGGCTATACAAAGAAACCCTGTCTCAAGAAACAAAAATACACAAAAAAATTTTAAAAGTTAATAATAATAATAATAATTTTAAAAGGTCTAGTGCTATGTCTCAGAGGTGAAGGGCTTGTCTAGCTTTTGTGATACCCTAGTTCAGTTCTTAGCATAGAAGGAATATTTAAAAAAAAAGTCATGGTTCACAAAGTTCTATTATGCTAGAGAAAGAGTAACTCTCAGCATTGGTGAGAAGTAAATTCATGAGCAAACTAGAGAATAGCCTATCAAAATTTAAAACATGGACTTTTTTTAACAGCTATTCAACATTGAAGTCTTTATGGATACACTCAAAAAAATAGAAACAACTTGAAAATGCATTAATATAGAGGCTTGATCGCACACATATGGCATTCTAGACAATGGAATATTTTGTAGGTACTAAAATAAAATAATCTAGGGGTGAGAGATGGCCCTGTCATTAAGAGCACATGCTACTCGTAGAGAGGACTCTCCCATTTTCAACATTCAAGTTAGGTAGCTCACACGGCCTGTAACTCCAGCTTCAGAGACTCCAACACCCTCTTCTCAGCACTGTGGGTATTTCACATGTGCACACTTGTACACACACAGAGAAAGACATACACATATACATATAATTAAAGATTAAATGAATCTTAACCAAATGAGCTATAAAAAAATTTTTGCAAAAGAGTGGTAGCCTCCTGTATGTTGATACAGGAAACTTTATATTTATAATAACACATTTAAGAATTGAATACAATTAGAAGAAATGTAATTATATACCTGAATTTACACATGCAAATAAACACACACATATGCTGCGACCTGGGTATGCAATCTATTTTGTGGAATGTAGGCAGAGGCTGCTTGTTTGTTTCCCGCTGCCCAGACTCCCGAAATAACCACACAGAAATTGTACTAATTAAATCACTGCTTGGCCCATTAGCTCTAGCTTCTTATTGGCTAACWCTTAYATCTTAATTTAACCCATTTCTAGTAATCTGTGTATTGCCACGTGGCTGTAGCTTACTGGCAAGGTTCCAGCATGTCTGTTCCTGGCAGAAGCTACATGGCTTTTCTTGATTCCGCCTTCTTTCTCCCAGCATTCAGTTTAGTTTTCCCTGCCTACCTCTATTCTNGGCCCATTAGCTCTAGCTTCTTATTGGCTAACTCTTACATCTTAATTTAACCCATTTCTAGTAATCTGTGTATTGCCACGTGGCTGTAGCTTACTGGCAAGGTTCCAGCATGTCTGTTCCTGGCAGAAGCTACATGGCTTTTCTTGATTCCGCCTTCTTTCTCCCAGCATTCAGTTTAGTTTTCCCTGCCTACCTCTATTCTGCCCTGTGCAGGCCCAAGCAGAGTCTTTATTCATTAACCAATGAAAGCAACGCATATACAGAAGGACTTCCTACATCAGTCGAAGGACAAACAAGCAATTGCTAACAGTTTCTCCCCTTGGAGAAATGGACTGGTAATTAGGGATAAATAAAGGGGAGGAATTCACCTAGTTTTACATGTCTCCATACTATGTGAGTTTTTTTATAAAAACATAGTAATTTTATTACTTTGAGACCTTTTGAATGTAAGCAGGATTATTGAGGGCCTCTCCTGCTGATGGCCTCCAGACTGCACAAGCTCCAACACAAAATCAGAAACCAACTTAAAATATTTTGAGACTTTGTATGTGGGGGGTTGGTTGTTTCCAGGGTTTGTTTGCTTGTTTTTGTCACTGCTATTTCGTCCTCATGAGAGAACTTTGCGGATGACAACACCATGCTACAAAAAAGCTGAACACACCGCTCATGAGCAGACAGCATCAAGACACACTTTCCCCCCAGTGTTATGTTATTGGTTTTTGGCAAGAAGGCTTATTTTATATGACATTTTCCTTTTTAAAAAAACAAAAAATCCTCCCTTTTTTGGTTTTGTTTCTTAGTGCTCTGAAATTTGCCTTTGTAAAAGCTTTGCGATTTCTTTTCCAACCCCCTTCTCCCAAGGTCCGTCATTTTTGAAAGAACTTACTTGGACCGCAGTTCACAGTGGGATACAGCATTTGTGATCCCGGAGGGCCTGAGACATTCAGAAGCTCTTTCTGGTAACAAGATATTTTCCTCCCAGTTTCCTGAGTAAAGCTTTGCTGCCCTTAAGAATGATCAACATTTCTCAAGGTCAGGAGTCACCCAGCAGAGCAGAGCCAGGGATTAGACTCAAGGCATCAGGCTTCAAGAGCTAGATGTCAAATGTCTAGATTTTTGTGGCTGTTGTTGTTTCTTTGTTTTATGCCAAGTAAAGGAACAAGTGATATTAACAGATTTTCTCTGAGCACAAATGTAAACTGACTTCGGAAGAAAAGCATTGTTTTGGTTTCGAGGGTTTGTGCTAAAACAAGATCACTCTTTGTAGCCCAGGGTATTCTCAAGCTTGTGATGCTCCTGCCTCAAACTTCTGGTTGCTGAGATTACAGGTGTGCACCAAACCCAGGTCTTAATGAGCTTTTAAACATAGAGCTGGCGGGATGACTAAGCAGGTGAATGTTCTTCCTGTCAGGCCTTGGCAACCTGAGTTCCATCCCTGGTAGCTACATAGCAGAAGGCAAGAACTGACTCTTGCCAGTTATCCTATGACTACACACACAGACACACACAGACAGACACACACACACACACACAGAGACACAGAGAGAGAGAGAGCGCGCAAATATAAAAGTTTTCTTATTTAAAATATATCATCTTGGAAAAAAATAAGACCTAACTTTCTTTAGCTAGCAGAATATTAGAGTTTATTAAAAAGAAAACAGAAAAGTCCAGGCTCTGTTATATCACGTAAAATAGGATTTTAAGTAAACTCACCCGTACCACACCCCTCAGTGTACAAATGTAGAATGTACTTAGAATTGAGTGATAATCATTGCAAAATCATTTTCTGGCAAAAGTACAAAGTATGTGTTGTTCTCATAGAATTAAACAAAAATAGATCCGGTTCAAAATAACAGTAAAATCCCCCAGGGTCTGACTAATATAATATGGCTGGCACAACTTGAATTCCACTGGAAGGGCTAAGATCTTAAAACAGAGTCACAGATTAGTCTTTAATCATCCTTCGGACTGCGGCATCCATCTTGGAAATCTCCTGGTGCCTATGACTTCGGATGGGAACTGGAACCATCAATTCTGTGGTCAACAAGTTCCAACAAAGCCAAGAGTGGTTTCTTTTGTATTTTGACACTTTGAAACACTGAAAGTAGCACTACCCAATACAACAAGTAAGGCATTATAATGATCATTCAAGAATTATCTTTACATTATATCCTGTGGGTTTGGTATTTTTGTTTGGTTTTTGTGTGTGTGTGTGTGTACTAACATCTCATTATCTCATTGATTCTTGCTACCAGATCCTAAATTAGAACATGATCAGAATATATTGTTTGTTAAATTTCTTCACATAACGATAAATGACACTGTTGTGATATTTTTGATTGCCTTTGTGTACTACAAACACAGCATATTCCAAAATGACTTCCAATTTCATATAATGTTTATTCTTTTCAATAAAAGTAGCTGATTTGAAAACTGTAGATAAATGGTTATGCAGTCTTTATATCTTCTTAAGATTTTTTATATAATAGCTTTTGTAATTAAATTAACACAGTATGTGTGTCATAGAAAATGCAGCCATTTGAAACATAGCATAAAACAAAACTTCCCAAAATGTGAATATTCATCCTAAGAGAATTCTCCTTAATGTCCATGATTCCAGGAAGGAGGTCATGAAACACAAACCGTTTGTGTGATCTGCAAGGGTGTGTGATCTGCTTTGCCCCTGAGAATGGTTGGATGGAGCTCCAGCCTATTCCCAGTTGGATAGGAAAAGGCCCAGCTGGCTGGGATCACTGGGTCAGGTCAGCATGTATAAGCCCCAGGAGACTGGGGAGTGGGTCTCCACGTGGCCCTCACATCTGCAGGACTCAGGGTCCCATCTTCCCACCCTATGGCTTTTGAATGGCCATGAAAACCTGTCACGTGGTGATCTGTTATTTGGAGAACATCCAATTTCCATATTCATTCTGTAATCACTACTATATTTAAAATGACTGTGTTTTCAAAGACAGTTATTCTGACCAAAGGACTTTTTCCTCATTTTGTTATACAAAAAATCTATAAAAGCAGTAAAAATTGCATAGATGTCACAGATTAATAGCCAGTGTTGGAAAGGCACCATCTCTAGAAGGGTGAAGGCCACTTCTGCACCAAACACTGTGTTGTTCTCAGAACGGCACCATGCGCAGTAGAGTGGAAGGAATATGGGTTCTAACATAGGCAGACCAAACTCAAAATCTTGGGTAAACTTTTTCTCCCTGTGTTTACTTTCCTAAGCCTTGTTATGTCTTAGGATAATAGTTTGTTCTTAGATTTGTATGGGGGTGGGGAGGCTTATTCTCCTATAACAAATACCATTGGCTAGGTAGTTTAAATAATGAATAGTTACTTCTCATAATTCTGAAGGCTTGAAAGTCCAAATCCAAGGTGCAGGGAGACTTCCGGTCTGATTCCCCAGACCTGCCTTCTTGTTCTATGACACCATGGGGACAGGTCAGCTCCCACGCCCCCGCTAGTCACACATTCTAGAGGATTCCCTCCTCACAGCTTCCTCACCTTCCAGAAACTTGCCTACTAGCAACATATTGAGAAAGAAGGTTTCAGTCTATGAATTTGAGGCAACAGAAACATTCAGCCCATAGCAAGGCATAGACAAAATGACATTTTAAAAAGCATCTAGACTATAACAAATTCTTTAAAGTCTCAGCTGTCCCTGGCACTGTCAGAATAATTACCTCCCCTAATCTCCACACTTAGAATCTGTCGTCTCTCCTTGCCAATCCAGCACTGTAAATCCAACACTAATATTTTGGTTAAAAAAATCTATGTTTTATAGCCAGGTGTGTGGCCTTTAATCCCAATACTCAGGAGGCAGAGGCAGGTGGATCTCTGTGAGTTCCAGGAAAGCTAAAGCTACATAGTGAGATCCTGTTTCAAAAACAAACAAGCAAGTCTATGTCCCCCTCACCCAATTCCCCCCTTCCTTCCTTCCCTTGCTCTTTCTCTCCTCCCCCCTCCTTCCCTCTTCTCTCTCCCTCTCCCCCTCTCTCTTTCTCCCCGTTCTCCCTCTCTACCCCACTTCCCCTCTCTCCCGCCTCTCTCTCCAGATTGGAAGGGTCTTTGAGGTCTGTTTAGCCTCATCTTTGTTTCTCTCCTCTACCATGGCATTCCCAGCTGGAGAGGTTTTCTTTGCTGAACTCAGCTGAATGTGTCAGGCTGTAATAAAGCTTCCTTGAACTTTCCCCATCAGAATCACTGAAAATGTGCAGTATTTCAAAAAGTCTAAATTCGCCTCCAAAAATGCTTGTGAAATGTATTTCAACACACACAACCAACACTGAGAACGTGCTGAGAATGTCAATCCTCATAGCTGCCCTCTATTACGACTTATTGCTGCTTAATCAGGAAATAGGTTAACGCTTCTAGGTAAGGGTTCCAGTCTGAAATTTCCTTGAGCTATGAGATACATATTTGCTATGCAAATGACCACTGGTAAATTATTTACAGGAAGTGTTATTCTGTCAACAATGACGCTGTCGCAGAACCGCTGTCTCCCACAGTTCTCTCCTATTTAATCCAGGATGCTCCCATCCTGCAGAGAGGCGCTGGTGAATATTTGGAGCCTAAGCGAGCCGTTGAATAAACAGAGCTGCTTCTACTATTATTGTTACTGTCAATATAACTATATCCTTCCCCAGTTATAACTGATTATTTCCTTTTATCCATTTCAAAACATTTTTTGTTCAAATGCTCCTGAGGGCACTTATTGTAAGCCATATTCCTTCAGAAACAATGGACATTTTAACTTTTCAACCTAAAATACACAGTCTGTCACCTACACAGTAGGATGATATTATTAGAGATCAGGTTCCCTAGTTGGTGATTTTTCAGGGAGATAAGGGATTACAGGGAGGGGGTGCTTCCTATGTTAATTTATGCAAAGCTCAGACTAGAAAGTCCGTAATATGTAAGAGGCGGTATTGCTACAAGAGTTGTACGTTTTCTAAACACATGGACAAAAAGCAGCTCCCTGTTCAATGTACTTTACTATTTCTGTGGCAACTGAGATAATAAAATTTTGTTTTGCCTACTTTATAATATCTTCCTAAGGTCTTCTTCAGAGACCTTCTCAGAAACTAGTCCCTGTCAAAGATGTAATACCCCACCCCCATCCAGGGTGGACATCTGCTAGGGAATGCTATTCTATGCCCTGGGAAGTCATAACAGAGCCAACTTTTGAGACAGAGTCAAACTGGACGTTGGATAATGTCTCCTCTAAGCCACTAATTGTGACACATAACACAGGCATGCAAATATGACTTCCAAAGGGGTTGTGAGGGAGGCATCTACCAGGTTATTGGGAACAAACAAACGGGGACCGGCTTTTCTCAGAGGCAGAGCCAGCTGAAGAATCAATAACATTCTCCTTGCTGCCACCAGGTTCACTGATGTTTACCATCCTATGACTACAGTTTGTTCCTTGGTGTCCTCATAAAGACACTCCCAGGCCAGGTATGAGGGTACATACCTGTAGTCTCTGCACTTGGGATGCTGAGGCAGGGAAAACATGCATGTATAGCCAGAGGAACAAAGCCAGACCCTGTCAAAAAGAAGAAGACGAAGAAGACAAAAACAAAGAAGAGAAAATAAGAAGGAAGAAGGAAGAGGAAAAGGAGGAGGAGGAGAAGGAGGAAGGAGGAGGAGGAGGAAGG
>LOJH01048661.1:460-13453 GCA_001685095.1 Ellobius talpinus
TTTTTTTCATTTGCCTCAACTGTTCATATTTTCTTGAATACCTTTAAGAGATTTATTAATTTCCTCCAAATTTTGTTGTGTTTTCCAGGATTTTAAAAAGGCATTTCTTCATTTCCTATTTAAAGACCTATCCATCTTCATATAGTTTGTTTTAAGGTCTTTTTCTTGTGATTCAGCTATGTTGCAATATTCAGAGCATGTTGTAGTGGTAGGATAGCTATGTTGTGCTATTATTGACTGTGTTTTCACACCAGAGTCCAAGCATCTGGGTTTATATGTCTAGGTGCTGTTTTATGTTTCTAGATTTGTCTTTGTTGGGTTGGTTTTCTTCATGGGTTTATGTTACTTCTCTTGATTTTCAGAGAGTTTAATGGCTGATGGTTACCTATCCCCCTTGCCTTCTCAGCTGGTATGTCCACAGGGAAAGCCTGCTGGTGTTGGAGGCTGGGATACTGGGATGAGTTAGGAGAAGGAAGAATGAAGAAAATGGTCTTTGTGACCTCCTGGGGATGTGGTCAGAGAGGAAAAGGAGGCAACAGCAGGTTTCCCTGTTGTAGAAGATGAGAATGAGACTTGGAGCTTAGGATCCCAAGAGCAGTAGGAGAGGTGTGAGTTTGCTTTCAACCTAAGGGTTGCTTGGGAGGAGCTCCCCATGGGTTACAAGGGGGTACTTGCTGGAGTTGAAGTCCGGGACAAAGAAACAAGTCAGCGGAGGAAGGAAGGTTAGGAGGGGAAGATCTGTGAGATCCACAGTGAAGGTTGCTATGGGGGTTCTCCTGCAGAACTCATCTGCAGGTGAACCTGGGGGATTGTATCTAGGGAATCAGAGAGCGTGGTAAAGGTTTGCAGGCAGCCTACCTAGTTTTATGGCAAGCATGGCCTGTGGTTTAGCCTGCTAGAGTTGGGAGCTGGGATACAACCCAACAAATGGGGTAGGGAGGTCAGAAGGGGATGGTCTGTGGGATCCACAGACCATGTGGTCAGGGAGAAAGCAGACTGCAGCTGGTGTTCTGTTGCAGCATAAGGGATGAGACTGAGGGATTGGGTCTGGGGACCAGAGAGGGGAGAAAAAGTCTGCAGCAACACTGAGAGCTCTAAGGAGACTGAAATGCTCGCCAGGAAGAATGTTATGGACATCACATACTTTGTGGGAAAAAAAAGTGCAGAAAAAAAGCCTTGAAAGGATCACGCTTGTGGAAAGAGCACCATTCTAGTCACCTAACATGTAAAACTCCGTGTATATTTTATTATTTCATATGTATGCAATTTAGGATTATAGGTAGCCATGTGCATTTTCAAATTTGCAGGAAATTTCAATTCTCAGAAGAGTGGTTGGGGTTGTGGTAGGGAAAAGTATAAAAATGAAAATTTTTGTTGTATTATTTTATGTTTATATTATTAATCTTATTTCATGCTTCTAAATAATTTTGGTGCAAGGTAAGTATAATATAAGCCACTTATGAGATTTTTAAGGTTTTGATGGCAATGGTAGAAAAAAAGAAGCATGTAATATTTAGACTTCTACATGCATTTTATACATATTAAGCAAGCATTAGTGTCTGAGTGTGTAATCAATGTAAAATTGCTGAGATGCACACACAATGTTTTAAATATTTTAAATATGAATTTTTAATTTTAATATTAAATATTAATAGAGATATGCTCTAATATGTCTGTTCACAATTAAAATTAATGTTCCAACTGCCGTGTTTTGCAGACTTTTAATTTTTTAAAATTTTAACTGTGTGCGTGTGTACGTAGAGAAACATGCAACACTTTAGAAGTCCATTGTGTATTTAACACTTACAATTTAGACTAAACCATATTCGGGTGTTAAGTAGAAACATGTGGCTACAGGCTATTAAAATAACAGGTGTAATTTCATACTATTCCAATTGTATCGTAGGCTAGAAATGTATATACTTCAGTTGGCAGAGTGTTTGCCTACTGTGAACGAAGTCCTGTTTCTATCACCAGCTCTTGACAGTAAGTTATACATCGTGGTGCACATCTCTAATTCCAGAATTAGATGAAAGATTGGGCCTTCAAAGCTTGCTTTGACCATGTAGTGAACTTGAGGTAAGTCTGATGTGATAGCTTTGTCGATTTGGCACAATCCGAAATTACCTGAGAAGAATCTCATGAGAGATTGTCTAGATCAGGGTGGCCAGTGGTCATGCTTGTGGGGGATTGCCCTAATCACCTTATGTAATATGGGATAGCACAGCCTGAAAGTAGGTGCTAGCATCCCTGTTTTGGGGTCCTGGACTGTACAGAAGTAAAGAAATCTAGCTGAACTATAACCATACCACACACACTCATTCTCTTTCTGCCCTCATCGTGGCTGTACCCAGTTGTCTCAAACTCCTGCCTTGTGACTTCACTGTTGTGGTGGCCTATAACCTGGGTTTGTGACTGAAATTAAACATTTTATCCCCTGAAAGTACATTCTATTTTGTCAGCATATTTTACCACAGCTGTAGAAATAAAACTAGAACATATGGAGCACACTGCATCCTGTTTTACGATAAATAAATTATTATCATGAGTATATAGATTTAAAATGAAATATTAATAGGGATATGTTCTAAAACGATTATGTAAAATTGAAATGAATGTTCCAACTGCCATATTTCATAGACTTTTTTTATTTTTTTAAATTTTTACTTGTGTGTGTGTGTGTGTGAGCATGCACAGACGCTTGAGAGTGTCTAGGTAAGCCAGAAGAAAGCATCAGGTCCGCTGAAACTGGAATTACATACATTTGTGAGCTGCCCTATGAGGGTGCTGAGAACTGAACTTTGCAAGAGTAGTGCACACACCACTTAACCACTGAGCTGTGTCTCTCGTACATCTATATTTGTCCATTTCTTAAAACAGTAAGTGACCTTAACTACTGAGCCACCTCTCCATCATTTCTCCCTCCCCCCTCTCTCTCCTGATGTGAATATAGCTGAAAATATCTTTCTCATTAAGGGATCTTATTCATCAGAGTAGATCTCTTTTCCTGTCAAGGTCCACATAATTTTGATAACAAGTAATAACATGATTTATAAATTTTTCAGCTTGATTGAGTTCCAGATCTAGTAAACATGTGAGTTTCTCATTAATATTGAAAAATATGGAAGGCAATAAATTACAGTGCTATGCTCTGCATACAGCATGGGGCATTTGGTAAAAAAGAGAGTGCCGTCACCATCTCTAGGAGGCAAATTGAGGGGTTGTTAGCAAGCTGAGTCTTAGAGCACAGGGAAGAAAAATCGATGTGTCAGTGACAGGTAGAGAGGTTTGAAATGGGCAAATTGCATCAAAGACAGTTCATGGCTCTGTCAATAAAGAGGGAGGCCTTGCATCCTACAGGGAGCATCAACTGAGAGCCAGTGTTACTTCCATTTGTTTTCACTGTCTGTGAATTTAGTATCTGGTGGAAAATGACACGGAAACTTGAAAACATGCTTCCATGGAAACACACGCCTTCTGAAATTCTCTTCCCTCCTGACCAGAGCAGTTTACCAATAGCCATGCTCTTCCTTCTAAGAAATACCTTCTTACAGTTTGACAGATGTCCCCTATAGGCTCATGTTTAGATGCTCGGACCCCAGCTGGTAGTATTGTTTCGAGAAATTGCAGAGCCTTGGGGATGTGGGGTCTTTCAGGGAGAGATGGGGTGACTATGGAGAGGCCATTGGAGGATTTGCTGACTTCTTGACTTGGGTCAAGCTCCCTGCTCTCTGGTGCAGTTGTTGTGCAAGTTGTCCCCTAAGACGCTCCCACTGCTGTGGATGGAGCAGCCCCACCACCATGTCTCCCCTACTACGACTAAAATGACTCTGAAACCATGAGCCAAAGCAATGTTTTCCTCCCTCCAATGGTAAAGAAACCAGTAAGCAAGCAACACAGTCAATGGGATGAAACAAAGCAGGCTCTGTGTCTCAAAGCAACTTGAAGCTTTTCATGTTGCACCAAACCCAAAGTCCTGTAGTTTTTCTGAAGACCTTATGGGAAAGGGGAATTTAAGTCCTCCGTGGGTTCCTGCATGGTAAGGATCACAGCTTGCCAACTCTGCTGCTTAGTTTTCAATGCGAACTTGCTACTACCTAGAATCACAGAAAAGAGGGACTCAGAATTACATAGGTCAGGTTGGCCTGTGGGCATGGCTATGGGAGATTCTCTTGACTGTTGACTGAGGTGTAAAGACCTACCCTGAGTGTGGAAGGCACCTCTTCATGAGCTGAGTCCTGAGCTCTGTGCGAGTAAAGAAAGCTAGCTAGGTTGTAAGCAGCAAGCCTGCAAGGGCGTTTGCCTATACTTTCTGCCTTTGACTGTGGGAGGATGCAATACTATAAGTTCCTGCCTTGATTTCCTCACAATATAGGACTGGAACATGGATTATAAGCCAAATAAAACCCTTCCTACCTGAAATTACTTTGGGTCAGGATTTTTTTAACATAGTGACAGAAATGAAAATAGAGCATTGAAGAATTTCATCTGGCTCAAAAAGCTTTACATCCTTGAACATGCATCGAGCCACACAGCACATCCAATGAACATCTGTACATATGTGCCTATACCACATAAAGCTTGCAGACACACAAGTACATGCTCTTACATAAGCACTATAAAATAGTAAACTATTTTTCTGTCTTTTAATAAATTTCATTTTGATTGATAAATTTCAGATGAAGCCTTATCCAAAGTGTAAAACAAATTCAAATACCCACATATCTACATCTATTTTATTTCTTTGGAATTAAGATTTTCCATATTAAAAAAATTTAGTTATGTGCATGTGTGTGTCTAGGTATGGATATGTGCTCATAAGTGGAGGTACCCACAGATGTCAAAAAAGGCCATTATATCTTTTAAGATGGAACAACAGGCAGTTGTGAACTACCCAGTGTGGGTGCTAGGAACTAATTATAAGTCCCCTGCAAGAATAGTGTGCATTCTTCATAGCCAAGCCATCGCTCCAGCACTATCGATATTTGACTTTTATTCTCTAACCTATTTATTGTATTTTAAAAATGTAATCATTGAGATAAAAGAAAAAATATCCTTAAGTCTCCTTATCACATATGCTACATATATGGTAGATATATAAAAATACGCATGAAACCAAATAATATGACTTAAATTTATATATACAACAATATGTCATATGTTTATGTATACACACACACATAAACACGCATACGCGAATTCACAGAGGCACATACACACACACACATACATACACACACACACATAATGAAGAACAAGACACCCCACGTCTGAATGACAAAAGCTGAGAGCATTTACTTTTCTTCCTTCCTTGTTTGAGTACAAAGCAGACAACATGCCTGTCCCAAATTCACACATCAAAAAATCCTTTCCTTTCAGGAAACTTCAGCAACATTAGCTCTCGTCCTTATGTGAGCAATCTTTGATCTTCCTGAAGGAGCCTCCCTTCTTCCTGAACATGACAACGTGGCAGAAAGTACTACACAAACAATGTAAGAGTGCTTGTCATGGATGACATGACACTTTACACACTGATGCTGAAACATGACCTGCATCCATTCTGAAGGACTGTTCTGTGCACTGTGATTTGTTGTGTTCATCAATATTTCTCTTTAGATGCTCAGGTGTCTCTGTTGACGTTTGTGTTCTGCTCTCGCTGGGGTATGTTTGTGTCTAGAAGGCGTTTTTCATCTCATGTGCTAGTGTCTTTTCTCCTCACACCCCCACCAGTGTGCATTTTCCTATTTCTGTATCACTTTCTTTATATGTTAGCCCGATTTCCTGCTGTATTAAAATAGGAATGGCTTTATTTAACGAATGAATGAGAGAAGAAGTTGGGCCTTCTTTTGGATGGTCATATGGATACCTATGCTACTGGACCAAAGTTTAGTTAGCATTTTCCCTTTTATCAGAAACATACACCACATTGATATTTTATAGGCACATATATTCTTTATGGTCAGGTGATGCATTCAATTGTGCAGAAGCAACATTCCGTACATTGTAGGGGAGGGTATGTTTGAAGGCTTGAAAGACTGGAGATATTGCTAAGAAATACTATTTTGAAAAAATAAAGTAACTTTTACACATGAGACATGCTAAATGAGCTTCAATAAGATTGTCATATTGAAAAACAAAGATTGATAAAGCCATTAGGAGACAAAGAGGAAGAATTTGCCTGTGAACCAAAGGTTTTATTTCATACACTGTGTTTATGTCTGTTCATGTAAGCATGTATTTATGTGTACTTGGGTGTGGGCTTGCAGAAGTGTGTGCATGTGTATGGAGGCCAGGGGTCAACCTTGAGTGATGTTCCTCAAGAGCTAGTCACCATCAACATTACCACCACCGCCACCACAATCCCCACTGTCACCACCACCACTGCCACCACCACCACCACTACCCTACTACCACTGTGATTTTGATGTTGAAACAAGGTGTCTCACAGTGACCTAGGATTCATTGTTTAGGATAGATAAGAAGGCCAGTAAGCCCCAGAGATTTATCCTTCTTTCTTTCCTGAATACTGGGATTAAGAGACGCTAGTATCACTTGGCATTTGATGTGGATGCCAGGGACTGAACTTAGATCTATGTGCTTGAGTGGCAAGTACTTTACTGACTGGGTTAGTGACCCTGTCCCTGTGGACAAAGAGTTTTTAACAGAAGGAGATTTCAGAGTTGATTTTGTTTCCCTTACTCACCCATGGACACATTTACCCAGAGCCTAGATGCCCTTGGTGAAGTCTCACACTGTATGTTTGTATGGTTGTGTGTGTGTGTGTTGTTATAGTTCTTGTTTGTGTGTGCATGTGGGGGGCCACCTGGTACAGTGAAATTGTTTGAAGTAATATGAGGGCTGCACTTTTCATCAAACAAGGTAGAAATGTCAGCAATGAATAAATGACAGGGCATCATGATGAAGACATAGACAAGCTCCCATTTCACATCCATTCCATGCCACACGCTACCAGTCTGTGAGTCTCCTGAATATCCTACTGAATGCCACAATATTCCATTTTTTCATGACATGCTATGGAAGACAGTTATATCCTCAGGACATTCTCTGGTTCTCGCATTTGTATAAAAATTCCTATACTAGAAAAATAAATGACCTTTCTGTTCAGAAGTCCTTTGTGCAACCAGTCAACACTTCAAAACCACAGACAGAGTCACACAAATAACTTCTCTGCAGGATACTCCATCAAAAAGTGGCTTCTTGGGCTCCAGTGGGGTAATTCCTTCAGAAGCATGATCATCCTGGCAAGACAATTCTACCTGGGCAAGCTGTGGTAGGTGGGCTCTCTTCAGACATTGACTCTCCCATAACTAAACAACACAAAAAAGATTTTGGGTAACAACTGAATTTTTAGTCAGGAAAAATAATTTAAAAACATATTTTAATTATATACCAATGTTATAGTTACATATTTTATATAACATGTCATTGCACATAATTGTATATAATAACATAATATATATAATTATAGATACATAATTAGATATAAGTGAGTGAAGGGAGAAATAGAATTTCTAACAGGCCTTTTAGCTCTGGTTAGCTACACAGGTTTCAATTATCCTGACAGGTGTATGAAAGCCACCTGGATCCTTCTTTGGAAATTTCTACATCTCTCTGGCATGCTGGGTTGAAATCTTAACATTTTCTTCTTTTCGCACGGTGCTTAAAGCCAGTTTCTTTGGTCTATTAACTGACTTGTAAGAAGGGAGAGTAAATTGTCCTTGACTGTACAAACACCCTGATTTTTTTCCCCATGAATACAAATGGAAGATTTTTAAAGCTTGGCAGTTTGCAAAGACATGACTCCCAAGATAAATTAAAGATCACGAAACTTTCTCTTGTTTATTATTTAAAGCTAGGCTTTGGGATAGGTAGTCCAGGTTGTAATTGTGATTCTGACATTGCTTGGCAATCTTAGGCAAGCCACATAATCTCCCTTGGCACAGTTTTTTTTCACATTAATTAAAAAATGTGTGAATTTGATGCAGGGAGGATAAACTAGATGACCTCAAACATTTATGAAGTCTGAACAATTGATGGTTTGATATTCCAATGTGCAGAGACTTAACACCCATCTTCTCCCCCTCCTGTACTTAGAAGCTTATTGGTTTTGTTTTTATGTGGATGAGTACTTTGCCTGCATGCATGTATGTTACCACATGCATGCCTGGTGTTCACAGGGTCAGAAGGAGACATAAGATCTCCCGGAGCTAAAGATGGTTGAGAGCCACCATATAAGCCCTGGGAACTGAGCTCAGGTCCTCTGCAGAAGCAACAAATGATCTTTATTGCTGAGCCAGCTCTTCGGGGCCTCCTTCCTGCACTTTCAGCAGACACTTTTAACATGTACTCCACATAGCAGTCGGTCCATAGTAGTGATGGCTTGATGAGGTTGACATTCTGCTTTGGATGTCTGTTTTCCCAGTGCCTTGTTCATATAGAGCCAAGGTCTGAGTTTCTTGGTGCCTTTGGTATCTTTACATTCCAAATTCCAAATATAGCTTATACCACAAAGTGATCTTAAATATGAAATTATTCAATTAATACGCACAACTGCTTGGTAGTATTAAATAATTAAAGTGTATTTACTTGTGATTCTTAATTTATGTTTGGGGGAAAAAACCTGTTTGGCCTTACCCTTAGGCAGCTAAGAGGGACACAGTCCCAGGAGACCCTTCAGTGCTTCAGGCCTCAGGTATCCAAACACTGTAACTGCAGAATTTCCCCAACATGGTATCCCAGATTTAAATAACAAATTTTAGTCCTCAAGTGCCACTTGTAAGAATGCAAATATCTTTGTAGGACAGAATGGGAGGTTCTTATAAGAAAGGGTTAAAATATACCCTTTTGATAATGACTCAGAGAAAGGAGCTCTGAAGAACTTCTTTTTTCTACTTCTATCAATTCTTTGTGGATTTCACATCATGTATAGAGATCTCACTCTTCCTCCCCATCTGACCTCTGCCCTTGCAAACTCATCCCCAAAATTTAAAAGAACTAAAAAACAAACAGACCAAAGAATGTAAAATAAACAAAGACAAGGCAAAACAAAATAAGTGTGGTGGAGGGGCTGGGGAATCTCATCCTGGAAGCTATAGTGTGGCCCATTGAGTTACAGCATTAACCCTTTTGTCTTATCATTTTCATTTGCAGGTGTTCATGGCTGTGTGTCATTGGTCTGGTTCAAGGCCTCTGGTTACTGCTATACCACTGATAATGGGCTCTCATCGGGGCTCCTTTTGGATATCCTGTTGTTTTCCTGTGTCATGGGGATCCTGCAGTTTTGAATCTGTATGTTTTATAGACAGAACCACAAGTAAATACACTTTCATTTCCCAGTCACCCAGACCCAAATAATCACACAGAAACTATATTAATTATAATACTGTTTAGCCAATGGCTCAGGCATATTCTTAGCTAGCTCTTACATCTTAAATTAACCCATTTCCATTAATCTCTGTATCGCCACGAGGTTATGACTTACCAGTGCAGCATGTTACTGCTACGGCAGCTACATGGCATGTCCTTCAACTCCACCTATTCTCTCTTTCTCTGTTCAGATTTCCTTCCTGTCTTTACTATGCTAAGTGATTGGATAAAACAGCTTTATTTATTAACCAACAAAAGCAACACATAGACAGAAGGACATCCTACATCAAGGTTCATTCCCTTCACACGTTCCAACAGTTCATAGATGAGGAGGAGGATGGGATGGGCCAACTGATAGCCCTGGTTCTAGGACTGGGTGTTAACTGGGTTGGTCAGGCCACTAGATTTCACCATTGTCTCTCTCCCTCAATTCCTGTAAGGGCATATGAAGCACATGGGAGCGGAGGCAGGCTGGGGATGATAACAGAGTTAGCTATGTATGCTGCAGCTGATGAGAGGCAGGGCTAGTTCCCTCACTCCTGACTCCGGTGCCAGCTCTCTCACTGGCAAAGTTAGCAAGGGGTGAGGAAGGGAGGGCATCTTCCCCTCACCCATGCCACCACATGGCAGAAGAGTGGGGCAGGGTCACCTCTGCTGTCCTCATGCCCTCAAGTCTGGTTCACTGTGTTCTTGACACCAGGGTCATCTCTAGTATGCTGCTCAGGCGAGGTACACACTGATGGCGAGGGTTGCGGCCTTTGGTGGCCACATAGACATCAATACAGACCCTAGCTATGGTGGAACCATGAACTCAGTCATGGTCCTCAACAGCAGCCAGGGCCTGCCTGTCATCATGGCCCCAGGTGGCAGTGCAGGCCTCTCAGATTAGCATGGCACTTGGACACCTACTGGTCCTAGGTGGCAGCCAGGGCCATAGGCCTCTGTAGAGCCCTCAGTGGTGACAGGAGCTACAGATATCACCTCATGTCTCCTCAGCTGCTTCAGAGCCTCAGGCCAAGATTGGCCCTTGGGAGTAGTCCAGGCCTGGACATCACCTTGGACTCCAGTGGCAAGCAGGCCATTCACATAAGCCTGTTTCTTGCCACCCTTACCTCTTCAGATCTTCTTCTCTCCTTAGCCCAAGAACCACTCTACCACTCTCTGTCTTCTCCCTCCACACCCTGTACTTGCTCACCATAATGGTGCCTGGCACCATAGGCACCATTTAGTACTTGGCTGAGTTGTGCCCCAGACAGAAGCACGGCATGGGGCAGGGCTATTGCTTCATTGTGGCCTAGGGCTAGAGTCTCCCAGAGGTTCCTAGTACTGCCCCCATCAGTTGCATGGCATTGCGTCGAGTTGTTTCTGTAGAACTCTTTTTTCCCTCTCTTCCTTGTTTGTCTTCCATGTTCCAAAAAATTATTTGAGCCTGGCCCATGGGGAGTTTAAGGGCTGTTAGGAATAGACATGTTCAAGTTTCAATACAACCCATAGATTTTGCTCCAAAGGGTATAAGAGAGAGAGAGAATTCTGGGCCAAATAGAATTGAGTGGAGTCTGTGAACATGGAGTCAGCTTGCCCTGAATGACAGACTCCATTGTGGAAGAGGTCAGATGAGCTTTCACAGCCACAGAATAAAAGGAAGTCATTAATCAAGCATTCTCCAAATATATTAGCATGGACATCAGAGTACAGCAAATAGGGGCAATCTCTGGTTTGGGTGTCAGATGCCATCTGATGAAAATCCTAACTTTAGGTGGGTTGATGTTAACTCTGCAAAGGTGATACATTTCAAAAGTTTTATCTGAAAGTCTCAAAGATGGGTCAGATATAGAGGTTTGTAATTGATGGCTGATAAGAAGACAAAAGGAAGTCTAAAGTGATTTTGGCTCCCAAACAGCAGCGCTTCATTGTTCCATCATCAAAATTTCAAGATATCAATCTGCAGCATCCTCAGTACAGACACGGACCTTTTAGGGAACCTTAGTTCACACAAGCATGAGAGTCCATCACATAATGACCTGTGCTGGGCTAGAGACACACAGGGGAGGTCCTTACAGTGATCAGGGAAAGCTTCCTTGGACAATGGCATCATCTCACAGGGAGCAGTGAGAGTCAAAGGCATGAGAAGAGGAAGAGTTCCATTTAAGGATGAATTATCTCTGCGGAGAGGGAGACACAGGCAAAAATGTCCACATCAGGAAGTATAGACACTTGTGGAAATGAGGGGAGAGGGAGACAATAGGGGTGGTTTAAGCAGGAACCAGTTGTGTAGGTCCTGGTAACCTACATAAAACATGACCAAATAAAGAATCCCATCTCAGGTCAAAGAGAATTCTTTACAGGGTTTTTGAGAGTTGGGGTGACAGATATGGAACAGCTGTTTGAAATTTCTCTATGGACTCGACACAAAGCAGTAATGTCTTGGAGGAATTAATAGATCTGAAACCACCGTCAACAACTATTTTCTAGAGACAAGTAAGAGTTGAACACAGCAAGACTACCTTAGTAGGCAGGGTAGTGAAGGGAAGCAGAGGTATTTGTCAGTCAGCAGGGACAGGGATCAGTGATTCAGATGTGGAATGAATGACAGACTTGAAGCAGGGTGTGAATTTTTTAAATTTTTTGTTTTTATTTTTTAAAAAAACCTGTCTTTTCTTATTTTACATACCAATCCCAGTTCTCACTCACTCCCCTCCTCCCATTACCTCTGTCTTCCTCTCCACCCCGCCCCCCCATCCACTTCTCAGAGAGGGTAAGGCACATTGCTTTGAGGAAGGTCCAAGGACCTCCCTACTATATCTAGGATGATCACGGTATCCCTCCAAAGAGAATGGGTTTCAAAAAGCCAGTACAAGGAGTATGGATAAATCTTGGTCCCACTGCCAGTGGCCCTGCAGTCTACCCCAGCCATATAACTGTCACCCACATTCGGAGGGCCTAGTTCAGTCCTATGCTGGTTCCTTCCTTGTCAGGCTGGAGTTGGTGGGCTCCTATTAGCTCAGGGAAGCTGTTTCGTTGGTTATTCCTATCATGGTCTTGACCTCTTTGCTCATATTATCACTCCCCATACTCTTCTACTGGACTTCAGGAAGCTCAGCCCGGTGCTCCACTGTAAATCTCTGCCTTTGCTTCCATCAGTTATGGGATGAAGGTTCTATGGTGACACTTAAGAGAGTCAACAATCTAACTACAGGGCAAGGCCAGATCTGGCATTCTCTCCACTATTCCTTAGGGTCTTAGCTTGCATCATCCTTGTGGATTCCTGGGAATTTCTCTAGTGCCAGGTTTTTTGCCAGCCCCATAATGTCTCCCTCAATCAAGATATCTCTTTCCTTGCTCTCTGTCTCTGTCCTTCCACCATTTTGACTATCCCATTCCCTCAAGTTCTCCTCCCCCACACTCCTTCTCCCCTTTTCTTCCCCCTTCTGCCCTCCTTTCTCTCCCCACCCCCATGGTCCCAATTTTCTCAGGAGATCTTGATCTTGTCTATTTCCCTCTCCCTGGGGAATATATACATAATATAAACATACATACTATCTATAATAGTGCTTGATGTCAGGGATGGTGATACCTCCAGAAGTTCCTTTATTGTACAGGATTGTT
>LOJH01048662.1:848-12993 GCA_001685095.1 Ellobius talpinus
TCTCTCTCTCTCTCTCTCTCTCTCTCTCTCTCTCTCTCTCTCTCCCTCTCTGATATCACCTTCTTATTTGTTTAAAATGCTGTATTTTAAAATCCCTGGTAATATTCTTCATTTGGAAATCTTTTCGGATATTAATTAGCCATGCTATTCAGTGCCTGCATTGTATATCTAAGGATATTTTGGTTGATTATGACAACATAATAGTCTAATCATTTGTGCAGGTTTTAGACTTCTGGAAATTTCCATCATGTGGAAATTAGTTGCTAACTAACTCCCAAGAAAACCATAAAACTGTCTGGTAATGAGAAGAAGTGCTATATGCCTCAAGTACCCCAGTGTCCTGCCCTTACCTCTCTAGACTCTCTTAACACAGGGATTAGTATAGCTTTTAAGTTGTAAGCTGGGCCATATCATCTTTTCTTCCCAAACTTCCAGTGACTTCATAACTCGAGACAAAGACAACACTTTCCTCTGGTCTGCTGAAACCCTCTAGCCAGTTGTTCTTGTCACATCATTGTCCCCACTTTTCTTCTCCCTTGTCTTATGCTGCTCATTTACCATTCCTTGAATTCTTGTCTGTCTCCTCGTAGAGAGTTAAGCTTCCTAAATGTAGGGATGTGATGTGTTTACTGATAGAATTTCTATATCCTGCAATAGCATCTGACACACAGTAAATGTGCATTGAATACGTGTTTAATAAATGAGTAGAGCCACTTGGCCCACACACTTAGGCTTACAAATGGTTGGCACCCTACCCCCATATCATATATATATGATCTTTCAGTGTTTTCAGTCTGCCGTGGTTGGAATAGCATTTACTATTTGGCTTAGGGCTTTTTTTTCCATTTATCTTTTGTTTGACAGATATTTTTCTGAATATGCTCTGGTCTGGTGCTAATTCTAGGCATGACTAAAAAGTGGTTAGCAAGTGATAAGAGCGTCCCTGTTCAGGAGTTTGTTCTTGAATGAAGAATAATAAAATAGTGTGATTAATTTCAGTAAATAATAAGTACATGAAAATCATTTTGTGAATAGAAATTGAATTGGCTTGGAGCCAGGGCATTGTATTAGGTTATTTGGAAGAAGATTCAAAATTTAATTTTATTTTGTGTGTTGAGTGTTTTACCTGCATGAATATCTGTGCAGCCCTTCATGCCTCTTGTCCTCAGAGGCCACAAAAGGGGATCAGATCCTCTAGAACTGAAGTCATATTTGTTTGTGAGCTACCGTCTGGGTGCTAACACTAGAACCCAGGTCCTAGATATTCTTAAGCACCTTACCATCTCTCTAGTCCCAGAAGAAGCCTTTTTGAAAAGATGTCATAGGAAATGAAGAGGAGGACCAGGCCCAGCAGTGTAGAGGACAATGGATCAGGCAGCAAATTGTGTTCTAGGAAAGGCACACATTGCTGCAGTGTCTACAGAAGGAAATGTGTGTGTGTGTGTGTGTGGGGAGCCATTGAGAGGAAAAGTAAGCAGGAAACATTTTTGTGTTTTATTTTATAGGCAAGTAGTAGTATTTACATTTTTACATTTGATTTACATTTTATAGAGATCTCTGTCCCCCTGGGAGTTGTTGTGTCAGAGAATAAATTTACTTTAGGGTTTTAGTAAGATCTAACAGATTTTATTTAATTTTTATTGTCATTCATGAAATTAAATTCACTTCTTAATGAATGGCTTTTAGGAAAATGTTGGTTATTGAATAAACAGCAGTATATGTTATGGATATAAAAGTTAAAACACAAAGTAGATAGTCTAAATATTTTTACCATTATGTTCAATAAGAATAAGCAGTGTTGGATTTTAAAGTCTTTATGAACAAGAAAATTATATTTTCAAGTATTATAGAGTAGGAAGATGAAATTAGAGATTCGGTGCTGGTAAGATGGTTCAGAGGGTGAAGATATTTGCTGCCAAGCATGATGACCTGAGTTTAATCCCTGGATTAAATGGTGAAAGCAGAGAACCTGGCTTCTGCAAGTTGTCCTCTGAGACAGACAGACAGACAGACAGACAGACACGCTCATGCACATATAAACATGCATGCACAAATGCAGGAATGCACACACACTATGTATAGAAAACCAAAAGCATTAAAGAAATTAGAGATTCATCTTTGTAAATAAAGATACTGTGTTCTCACCAGTATATGGATCTTTGTAGGAAAAGCAAAACCCTTACCAAGCCTGAGTTAATAACTTCCCCTTTCAGTCTCTCATTCTAAGGTATTCTTTGGGATGGTTCTTTGGCTTTCTCCTGGTCTCAGACTCTGCCCCCGTGGTCGCATTCTTTACAGAATTTCACAAATTTTCTCATATACTTACTTAGAGGGAGCTCAGGAGTGTGTGTGTGTGTGTGTATGTGTGTGTGTGTATGTGTGTGTGCGCATTGTTTCCAGGTTATAGATGGGCAAGGATGGTTAGAAAGGTTATTCTGTGCAGCATTTCTTTCATAAATGACACTGTTGTCATCTGAATTCAAGCCTTCTGATTCTGGTGTGTTTTACTTTCCACTAGTATTTGTGTTATTTCTGGGTCACACCTTAAGAAAGTGAGAATCACGGGGATCTTCCACTTGTGAGAAGGCAGTGGCCCTTCACCTGTGGCTATTCACACTGCCTTTTAGACTTTATGACAGCTCTGCCATTGATCTAATGCTGACTGTGTCAGGGAGCCCTTGCAGTTAGGAAGTGTGGCAAAATTCAGCTATGCTATCCTGATAGGGTGCTTCCAGGAAGTAGGATACTTAGATTTTCACTAGGGTCAATGTCAAGTGTCCATCACACATTTGATATGCTCACAGCAAAGCCAGAGCTTCTCTAGCAACAGTATTCCCTTGTGAAGGGGAACAGAGCAGATCCAAGCATGCCCTTTACTGGAAATGTCTTCGCTTTTATAGACCTGGCCCCTGAAGTGGTCAAGTTTAGCAACTTTGGAGACCACACAGGGAGTAGAACTGCAGAAACAGCTGGCAACAAAGACCCCTCCTTCCAGCCAAATGGTCTTTCCCTGAAACTGTCTGCTTTCCTCAGGAAACGAGTCTTTTAATAGCAGTCTACCCTGTACTGAGGACCTGGGCTGGGCCATGGATAGAGAGGCATCCGATGAAGACTTCTTTCCACTCAGCATTTTCACTCAATGAGCTATGTGGTCTTTGACTCTCTGGGATGAGTCAGGAATGTGGAGTGCTTTGAGAGGAGCCTGGAGGGAAGCCTTTGGCATCTGTGTCTGTACACATCCCAGTACATCCAGAGGTGGGAGTAGAGCCTATAATGGTCATGTGAGCTTCCTAATTGCATTTCTTTAATGTGGAGTTTATTGATTCTACACTGAAGAGGAATGAGGAAGTTGTAGGAGGCTACATTATGGCATATTCATACCTGTACATAATGTATTTCAATTCTATCAACCCCGTTTTTCTTACTCTTTTTTGTCCCCTTTCCTACTCCTGCTAATCCCATTCCTTTTTCTAATTATTTCCCTTTTTTCCTGTGTGTGTGTGTGTGTGTTTGTGCATATGAATTTTATTAAGGTTGCTTGCAGAAGCATATGCACCTTACCAGTGGCTGTACTATTGAGTAAAATATCTACCTTGTATCAGTCTTTACCTCTGAAGGCTAGCAGGCCTAATGTACAGATACTCATAACGACTGTGAGCTCTCAAGAGTGCAACAGGCATGCCTGGAGAGATGGCTCTGGTTAACAGCAGCAGTAGCTGCTCTTGCAGAAAACCCAGGTTCAGTTCCTAGCCCGTCTGTCTGGTGACTTATGACTGCCTGTAACTCCAGTTCAGAGATCCAATGACTTATTTTGGCTTCTGTGGATATGTGGTACACACATACACACACATGAATGCACGCATGAATGCACACATACACATGAATACACTGCCATGTTATACCTGGAAATCAGTTTTCACACTTTTCCTACTTCCTCCAGCTGTTATGTTCTTTCTACTCCATTTTCCTTATTGTTCCCTGAGCATTGGACAGCATGATGTAGATGTGCCATTTATGGCTGCACATTCAACAGCCCTTTCTTCTCAATACTTTGACCAGTTATGAGTCCCTCAAGTAACCACTGACAACTGTGAAAAGAAGTTTCTCTGGCAAAAGCTGAATGTAGCACTGTTCTGTGGTCACAAACATAGTTATTTAGAAGACTGTTTGACAGACACATTATGTCCATTTAACAAAATCCAGCAATAGCTTTCTTACTGAGGACTGTGAGCTCCCTAGTCACAGGCTTTTGACTAGGTCTGTAGTAGTAGACTTGAATTCCTTCCTGTGGATTGGACGTCAGATCCAGTTGGAAAGCAGTTACCTCCAAAACAGACTTGCCACTATTGCACCAGTGGACTCATCTTGCCTGGGTATCCCTGGATTGTTCTAGGAAATCAAATTTTATATTATTAGCATTGTTGGAATTGTTATAGGTCTCATATAAGGCACTCCAGCTCTTAGGCTAGTTAAGTGTGAAGACAAAGGTATAAAGGTATGATTTAAATCCATTTCTATTCTTATAAAGATTTGATTGACCAAGGAGACCCAGAACTCCATTGTTTCTTTGAAAGTGTGGTGTGTGTGTGTGTTTGTGTGTGTGTGTGTAATAAATTGATTCTTGGTATGTTACTTAGGCTGGTCTTGAAATTTTGGGCTCAGACTATATTCCTGCCTTAGCATGTTTTAAGTAGTTGTGTCTACAGGCAAATTGACCCTGTGCCTGGAAAGTTACAGAGAGCAGTGCGCTACCTACTTCTGTGTTGCTGACAGGATCACCATCCTTTTGGAGTTAAATTAGCTTGTCCTGAACTTCTGAGAATTAGGCAATAAATAAATAATCCATAGGCAATCCTATGATGTTTTTTAAAAATTTGTATGTATGTATGTATGTATGTATTGAGTTTGTTTGTATTCATGTTGAGAAAATATAACACAACTTGGAGAAGCCTAGTGTAGATTTTTGGGGAATGCCTTTTCTACTTTACAGAGCACTCTTAGTGCTTCTGCATGCTCTTGGGGCTTGTGATGCTCACTGTTACTACCTTTTAGTAAATGAGGATCTTCCTTGTGTGGCAGGCACTGAAGGCATCATGCTGTGTGCACAGCACCAGGTATTTACTGGTGCTGTAGGAAAGCAGACCACCAGGTGGCTCCAGTATATAGCATCTGCAGTGTTTAGTCCTCATTAATTAAGTTCTGCAGTTGCAGTGCTTCAGAGAGGGCATTTGATATGAGCCATTGTTGAGTTTATTTACATTTCCACATAGTCTCAGAATGCTAAGGCAGAGGTTTCCCCCCAGTGTTGGGGTTTGCATTTAGGGCCACATGCGTATGGGCAGGCAGTCTCACTGAGCTACATCTCTAGCCCTAAGTATGCTTTCTCAGTGTAAACTGTGGGTTGGTTTATGTTATATAATTTCTATACATATGTTCTTTAGAAAATAAAGAAGGTACATTGTAGTTAGAAATTTAACAGGCCAGTTTTATGGCTTTATTATGCTCTCTAAAGAATTAAATATTCAAGTTTATCCCATAGAAAGTTTCTATATAACTTCCCACTATGTCAGGAGAAAATCTGAAGAAAAGTGTTTACTTTGTTTTAGCACATGTATACATTAAAATTCAAGTATATTCCCTTTAGCAGACCAAGACAGAGTCATTTTGGTTTTTATACTTTTTATTAACTTCAGAATTCCTAGAATTAATTTTTTTCTGATAAGCTTAAAGCCTACTGGAAAGTAACATACCTCATCAAAAATTTGATGTCCACTTTCCTGTTCATTTAATTTTTAGGCAGAATCATTAGGTTTATCACTATATATTTACATATAATGCTTACATATAAATACATATTTACATGTATTATAGGTTTTTTGGTAGAAAGTCTTTCCTATCAACTCTGTGTAAGTATCTTAGAAAGGAAACCAAGGTCTTTACTGATATTATTAAAAATGTTTTCTTTTACTTCAGAGTGAAGGTTGATAATTCCAAAGATAGTGTAAGAAGTGACTGTGGCTAGGAGCATGATGTTTATTAAATATCACTGCTGTACTTGGCAGAAGCAGTGTTACAGCGTCTAAAAGTCTTTATATCCAGTTGTCTATGCTAATTTTCCCCTTTTGTGCATGGTTAGTCAAGTAGTAATTAAGAAGTCAAAACAATGGATCTTTGTTAAGGTCTTTATTTTTGCAAGGGAAATTAATGTGGTTTTAAAGAACTGTTCTGCTTGTGAACTGTATTTAGAGAGCTGTTTGAATTTTCCTGTTCCTCCATGATTAGGAAAACACAACAACCAGAGAGTATATGTGTAGTAACTATTTTCAATCCTAATGACCTTGGCTTGGTATGAAAATGGAACCATCTTGTTATAATGATAAAGGAATTAGGATCTGGAACATGTTGATTAATAAGGATGAGAATAAAATTAGTAGAAAATGCTTTAATTTTAAGTTTAATGTTATTATGTTTGCGTATTGGGTTTAAACTAAAAGTTTGTGTGTGTGTGTGTTATTAAACTGTTTAGACTGAGTGTGTGGCCCGGTGACACTGTTCTTACATTGCGTGTGATAAGTGGTGGGTCTGACTGTCAGTGCTATGTAGAGATCAACAGTGACATTGTTCTATGAGGAGTTAACTTTGATCTTTAAGAATCATGAGGTCAGGGGCTGGAGAGATGGCTGTGCACTTGAAAGCACTAACAGTTCTTCCAAAGGATCCAGGTTCAATTCCCAACACCCACATGGCAACTCACAGCTGTCTGTAACTTCAGTTTCAGGAGATCTGGAATTCTTGCACAGACATACATGCATGCAAAACCCCAGTGTACATAAAAAATAAAATCTTTAAAAAAAGAATCATGATGTCATTTTCTACAGCTTAAGAGTCTCAGATCTTTAATTTTTTTGCATTGTTGTAATGTCATTTCTTGTTGCATGAACGTTCTTTTCAGTTTTAGTTGGTATATTGCTTCAGAGATTACTGTGAACTTAAAAGTTAAGATTTTAATTATAAAAGAAATCAAGTGTGTAGACTGTAGAGGGACTTTGGTTGGTGGATCCTCCTCCACCTCTTCAGTCCATACTGCTGACAAAACTGATTAGGCCAGGATTTCCTAGGACATGGGAACCAAGTAATTTGATTTATGTCATGATAAATTAAGAAAGACAGGTGATATTAATAAAGGTCTCCTCCAAACCTCTTAGAGATTCACTAAGCTTCCATTATTCTGGTGTTCATATGGTCATTTTGTGGGAATTTGCCACTTTTCTAGTTATGGAATGGAATTTTAGGTAATATCTTGTTTTTGGAGCTAAGTATTGAGCCTTGTGCTTGCTAGGCAAGTGCTGTACCTCTGAGATAAATTCCCAACCCCTAGATAATAACCTTTGCACATTATTTAAAAATCTGTTTAATCTTTTTATTACACAAAAAGAGAAATAAAGTTGTTGGCCCAGAGCACTGCATTTTCTGCATTGATTTGCAATACGTTGCCACCGTAGAGCGCTTTGGTAATATGCTTGAAGGCCAGTCGCTCTTCATCTAGCATTAGTGATATGTTGGTTGTATCATATTTTTTTTTAAAAAAACTATTTTTATGTGTATGAATGCTTTGCCTGCATGGATGTATGTGCACTGTGTGCCTGCAGAGGCTAGAAGAATGTTATGTTGAATCTTCTGGAACTGAAATTGCTGATAGGGATGAGCTATCTTATGGGTGCTGGGAATTGAACCAGGCAGGTCCTTTCCAAGGGCAGCAAGTGTTCTTAACTACTAAGATATCTCTCCAACCTGTGTCATCATTTTTAAAATTTATTTATTTTACTCATGGCTGTAGTTTCCCTTCCCTCCACTTCTCCCAGTTCCTTTCTCACCCTCTGTTTCCATCCACCAGTCCAATCCTCCTCTTTTTCTGTTCAGGAAAGGCAGGTCTTCTGTGGATTACAATAAAACAAGTATCAAGTTGCAGTATGACTAAGCACCACCCTATGTATTGAGGCAGAGCAAGGCGACCCAGAATGAGGAGTAGGATTCTAAGAGCCAGGAAAAGAGTCAGAGACAGTCCCTGTTCCCACTATTAGTAGTCTCACTAGAAGGCTACACAACTGTAACATATATGCAGAGTGACTAGGTCAGTCCCATGCTGGTTTCCTGGTTATTGGTTCAGTTTCTGTGAGCCCCTCTGAGCCCAGGTTAGTTGATTCTGTGGGTTTTCTTGTGGTTTTCTTGACCGCTTTTGCTCCTACAATCCGTTCTCCTCATCTTCTGCAGGATTTCCTAAGCTCCATTTAAATGTTTGGCTGTGGGTCTGCATCTGTTTCTAGCAGTTGCTGAATGAAGCCTCTGATGACAACTGAGCTAGGCACCAATCTATGAGTATAGCAGAATATCATTAGCCATGATTACATTGGCATGTTTTCCTTTCCAGTCATGTTTGGTTCTGTCCTATGTCTCTGGGTCATCCAGCCTGTGGGTTCTGGTGCTGCAGGCAGTGTCGGGGGGGCTTACTCTTCTGGTATGGGTTTTAAGCTAGCTATGTCATCATTTTGAGATGGTCAAATTTGTAATAAAATACTGCTCACTTTTTTTTAAAGTCACATGCTTTGCAATACTTCATGTCTATGTAAAATCCAAGTTAGAGTCTATTCTCAGACAATTATAAATACATTCTTTTACCCACATGAATTTCAGCAAGACTTTAGAAAGTCATAGTGAATTCTGGATAGTCTTGGGCTGTCCTGGATGTCATGAGACCTATATCATTCCCATCTCTATCCACCAGTACTGTTAGCATCCCAGAGATGTGACAGTCAAAACGGCTCCACAAATCCCTAGACCCTCCTTTCAGGCTGGGAATGAATGTTGCTTGAGGCAGTGTTTAAGCCTGAGTGAATGAGTCAGCTGTGCTTCAGCAGCAACTTAAGAGCTTTACCTGAGGCTGCAGAGGGAGAGCCAGGTGCACGTGTTTTCCTCTCTGAGGACATCATCCTTGTGTGGAAAACAGCAGCCTATGCAGCAGATCAGAGGCAGCAAGGTCACCTGGGCCCAAGAGGGACTCAGGGCAACATCCTCTTCTGTCATTTAAACATGACTGTTTTTACCTGTCTTTATATTCTCCCTTGTATCTTGACAGTAATGTGGGAGTCCCCTCTGTGTGCTGTGATTACCATTAATGAATAAAGAACTGCTTTGAGCCTACGGCAGGGAAGAACAGAACTAGGCTGGGAAAGCTAGGTTGTGTGCTGGGAGAAAGGAGGCATAGTCAGAGAGACGCCATGGAGCTGCAGCCAGAGTCAGACATGCTGAAACGTTAGCCGGTAAGCCACTGCCCTGTGGCAATACACAGATTAATGGAGATGAGTTAAGTTAATGTGTAAGAGTTAGCCAATAAGAAGCTAGAGATAATGGGCCAAGCAGTGANTCCCCTCTGTGTGCTGTGATTACCATTAATGAATAAAGAACTGCTTTGAGCCTACGGCAGGGAAGAACAGAACTAGGCTGGGAAAGCTAGGTTGTGTGCTGGGAGAAAGGAGGCATAGTCAGAGAGACGCCATGGAGCTGCAGCCAGAGTCAGACATGCTGAAACGTTAGCCGGTAAGCCACTGCCCTGTGGCAATACACAGATTAATGGAGATGAGTTAAGTTAATGTGTAAGAGTTAGCCAATAAGAAGCTAGAGATAATGGGCCAAGCAGTGATTTAATTGATACCGTTTCTTTGTGATTATTTCGGGTCTAAGCTAGCCGGCCTCCCTTCTCCAACATGACAGCCTTTTGGAGTCTTGGCCAAAAGGACAGTGCCCTCAGGAAGCACAGGGTAGGAATTCTACCTTGTCCTTCATGACAAGGGAAACTTTGAGCAGAAATACAGCTTCTAAATCCATGGTGTTCTCATCTCTGAAAATGAGGCTCACAAAGCAACACACAACTGAAAACTGAATTTTGTGTCATAGGTAGTGAGTGCCTAAAGGTTTGCCTTTTACCACTCTCCCATAGTGGGTTGAAGAATAATTTGAGTATTACTCACAGATAAGCCCCAGATTGGGTTAAGGGTCCTCTGATAAATATACTCTTTGTTCTGATGGAAGACATTAAAAAAAAACCAAACAAACAGAATTCTTGTAGTTCATAGTGTTAGGTTTTCATTCCATGCTTCTCCACCCCTTCCTCTATCACTTTTTCTCCAGAAATAAATTATTAATTAAAGCATCTTATAGTTGGAATGAGAGTTGCAGGTTGATTTCCTGACTTTTATGTGCTTACCTCTGTGAGAGGAGAGAGGAATTGTGGGAAGCCTGGGAGCCAGGAGCTGACTTGACTACATGCAGAAGTTGTTGGTATCTGTAAAGCACTCCTCCTTGATGCCACAAACTTTCCCATTTCTGGCTGAGCATCATAGTTTCCATCCAAAGAACTACTTGCTGGCTACTGTAAGCAGCCTCGTCATCTTGGAATCGTGAGTTTTCCTGGTTATAGAAAGTTTCAGCAGAACTATATCTGTGTTGAAGTAGTTGGAGATTTCAGCCATCAATAATCTAGAAGCATATCAAAGCCATTCCACACAACCAGTGGAATATAGACTGAGAATTAATTATTTTAAAATGTGAAGTATGTTTCCAGGCTTCCAGAGAGGTGTAGTTTCACATTCTGCAAATGCCATCAAAGTGAATATGCTTTGTAAATGCATTCTGATGGCAAAGGCTGCATATTATGAACTGCAGTATGAGCAGACAGGAATAGCAGTGGTTCACCCTTGGCTTCTTGGGCTTCATCCCAGATCTACTTATGACTTCTTAGGGTAGGAACTGGGAGATCTTTACCTGGAATAGATTCCTCCTCAGTTGATTCATATAATCATGTATATTTGGGAACTGCCATTATGGATCAGGAAACTAATGCTTCAAATATAAGATCACTTGCAATTTCTAGTTGTCTACTTGGTAACTATACCTGGAGTGCTCTCCCTAAATCTCAAATGATAGTAAAACATTAACTAAAGCAGCCCTTCTCTTCCAACTCCCAGGTCTATTACTTGCTTTACGTAGGTTCCTGTTGCCCAGGTCATAAACACTTATTCTTTGAATAGTTTTCTGTTCGTTTACCCCTCTTAATAGCCAGTTACCTGGGTTCTGTCTCTTTTTTTTTCTTATCCATTCTGTTCTTGTTCTATTTTTGTGTACCCTTGTTGGAGGAGGTATGTCACATGTGTGAAGGAAGCTTTGAGGTTTCAAACACCCACATTATTCCCAATTATTCTCTCTTTCTGCCTTGTGCTTGTGGATTGAAATTTGAGCTCTGAGCTACTGCTCCAGTGCCTTATCTGGCTGCCATGCTCCTGGCAATGATGGTTATAGACTCACCCTCTGAAACTTTAAGCCCCAATAAACTCTTCCTTCTATAAATTGCCTCAGGCATGATGTCTTATCACAGCAATAAAAAGTAACTAATACATGTGTCGAAAACCCTTTTGAAGCCAGATATGGTGGTACACACCTTTAATCCCAGCACTTGGGAGGCAGAGGCAGGTGGATTTCTGGGTTTGAGGCCGGCCTGGTCTGCAAATCAAGTTACAGGACATCCAGGGTTATACAGAGAAACCCTATCATGAAAAACGAAACACAAAACAAAAAACAAACAAAATGGGAAACCCTTTTGATAGCAATTCTTTATTTGTTTGTTTGTTTGAGATGGGGTCTTGCTATGTAGTCCAGATGGTCATCAACCCCCCCACCTCAGCCTTTTTAGTGCTAGCACTGAAGGCATATATCACCATGCCCTATTAAAACAGTCCCCTTTGAATAAAACAACTTAAGCTTGAAAATCCATTGCTCATTCATTCTAATGTGATACCAGTATATATTGTCCCCTATAAAGAGAAACAGGTACAGCCCAGGGTTTAAATATTTTTATTGTAAAAGTTGGTCAGATCCTCTTTCCCAGTGAACATCATCTAGGATAGAAGCTCCAGTTGATTGAAACAATGTGGAGCTAACTGTTTTTTTATTTTATTTTTATTTTTTTTATTTTATTTATTTTTATGTTTTATTATTATTGTTAAAAATTTCCACCTCATCCCCCCTCCCCCTCCCCCTGCCTTCCTAGTCCAAAGAGCACTCAGGGTTCCCTGCCCTGTGGGAAGTCCAAGGT
>LOJH01048663.1:382-12993 GCA_001685095.1 Ellobius talpinus
AGGCAGAGGCAGGCGGATCTCTTTGAGTTTGAGGCCAGCCTGGTCTACAAGAGCCTATTCTAGGACAGGCTCCAAAGGTACAGAGAAACCCTGTCTCGAAACAGTGTAGGCTGTGACCATAAAAGCAGACCCTAAGTCTGAGGGCCCTGGGCTGTCTGTCCTTCATTGCCTCAATTATGTCCAACACTTGTGCTTGTCCGTCCCTTTCCTGGTTCTTCTTGCCTGTCTGCTTCTACGTGTCTAGCCTGCTGTCTCTTCCTCAACCTGATCTCTTTCCCACACTGATTCCAGATCAGGCTAGAATTGTACTCTGTCTAGATCGGTGGTTCTCAATCCGTGGGTTGCAACCCTTTGGAGGTCAAATGACCCTTTCAATAGGGGCTGCCTAAGAACATCAGAAAACACAGAGAGTTACATTACAATTCATAACAGTAGCAAAATTATAGCTATTAAGTAGCAACGAAAATAATTTTATGGTTGGGGGTCACAACCTTATGAGGAACTGCTTTCAAGTGTCTCGGCACTAGGAAGGTTGAGAACCACTGGTCTAGATAAACGTACTCAAGTTCTTTGCTGGCTCTCTTTCTGCATCTCCAGTAAGCAAAGACTTCACCATGGCAGGCTGGGCACCGACTCGGAGGAATGGCCGCTGCTAGGCAGTTATGCATGAGAAGCAGTGATAGGATTAGGCTGACCAACAGCCAGGACTTCGCACGCAGGCCCCTTACCAGCCTTCCCTTCTCCTTTCTCCAGCTAGATCTGAAGGAACAGGGGCAGCTCCTGCATCGGGACCCATTCACCGTCTTCTGTGGCCGGAAAAAGTGCCTCCGCCACGTCTTTCTCTTCGAGGACCTGCTCTTGTTCAGCAAGTTCAAGGGCTCTGAGGGGGGATCTGAGACCTTCGCTTACAAGCAGGCGTTCAAGGTACATGGCATGGAGTAGGGATACTGAGCCATGGTCTTCATAAGAACTCAGGATATTCTGGAAGTTTACCCTCAAACAGGTTCAGAATCTCCATCACCTAAAATGGGTTTTGGTCTCTAATTAGTCATCAATTTTAGGGTGTCAGAAGACTTACGCAGGCATTTCAAGACAGAATGGAAAAAGACCTTCCGAATGAGAACACATATGCCTGCTGGGCAGTGGTGGCGCACGCCTTTAATCCCAGCACTCGGGAGGCAGAGACAGGTGGATCTCTGAGTTCCAGGCCAGCCTGGTCTACAGAGAGAAACCCTGTCTAGAAAAACAAAACAAAAAAACCACACGTGTGGTTTTGAGTTAAAGGTGGTACCTGGTATGTGAAGAGAAAGGACGTTAGACACCCCTTAACTTCACTGAAGTAGATAGAACTCAAGAGACAGGTCTTGCTTTGGGCAATAACCAGATGTAAGCATCCATAGTGGCCCACAGTCCTGGACCAGGTGGAATGATACTAACGGTTTAGTTCCAGCTCTTCAGAGGTAGGGCAGAGGCAAAGGTCTGTGTTTGGAATAGCATACACATGGGGTGTATCCTTATTAAAATCCTGGTAAGCTCTTGAGACAGTTGCTTCATGTCTCCGTGAGCCCCCTTTTCCTTCTGTAAGTCAGGGCTGTCTGTCCTTCCCTTCCTCAGACTGCTGACATGGGGCTGACGGAAAACATTGGGGAGAGTGGGCTCTGTTTTGAGCTATGGTTTCGGCGACGGCGCGCACGAGAAGCGTACACTTTGCAGGCTGCCTCTCCAGAGACCAAACTCAAGTGGACAAGTTCTATTGCCCAGCTGCTGTGGAGACAGGCAGCCCACAACAAGGGTAAGGGCGGACCATAGATGGGTTTGTGCTTGGAGTATGGAGATGATATGAAGGATGCCTTCAGAGACAGCTCAAGAGCTGGTTCAAGAGCTGTGGCCGAGACACAATTATCCGTAAGGAAAGAGAAAGCTAGGAAAAGAGCAAATGTCTCCACAAGAGGTGCAGAACTGCTTACTGGACTGGGCTTAGGGGGATTGGTGCCACTTGTGTGACCTGGGCCAATAGCTTTTCTTTGTTGTTGGTTGGTACTGGGCTTTGATTTGGGTTTCATTGTTGTGATTTTCTGAATCATTCTATCAATCTGAAAAAGGCAAAGTGCTTTCTTCAGCGCAGCGTGATGGGAGGGTCGAGTAGGTGATACGCACTTGACAAATCACGCAGATGCACAAAGCATGAGTTTTGCTCTTAATGTCTACAATAAAGGGCAGCTGAGTGTTCCATGAAAAGTCACTGGACAGGAAGATGGCTCACTGGGTAAGGCAAAAGTGCTTGTCATGCAAGTGTGAAGACCCGAGTTCAAATCCCCAGAACCCACACAAAAGCCAGAAGTACTGCAAATGTAGTGAGTAACAGGGACATCTGTAATCTCATCGCTGCTACAGAGCACATGGGAGACTGACAGGATTTTCTTCCAGAAGCTTGCCATACAGCCATCATGGCATATGCACACCAAAAAACAATTAAGAGGTCAGCCATAAACACAGTGGAAAATGAAGATCAACTGACACCCAGTGTGCCCTCTAACCTCCAAATGTTTATGCCTCATCCACACCAGATGTGCAAATGCATACAGACACACACACACACACACACACACACACACACACACACACCAGGTGGCTAGGAGGCCAAATGGACAGGATGAACTATATAGCAAAGAACAGATGCGTGTCTGAAGAGGCCAAAGATCACCTTTATGGTCTATGCTGTGCTGGTCAAGGAAGGGGAGAAGGGGGAGGGTAAGAGAGTCAACAGCAGTGTCTAACCCTGAGGCAGGAGGGCCGAGAGAAGGTTGCAAACAGGGTCTCTGTTCCCTAGAGCTCCGAGTGCAGCAGATGGTTTCCATGGGCATTGGGAATAAACCTTTCCTGGACATTAAAGCCCTCGGAGAACGGACACTGAGTGCCCTGCTCACTGGAAGAGGTGAGGTCCAGGGGGCAGGGGGCAGGGCTGTGCTCTCAGTCAGGCCTTGACAAATGATATAAAAGCAAAGAGGAGATGTTAGGAAGGATACTGAGTCCTGAGTGGGCAACTCTTCCCAAAATGTGGGACTCCTCCAGGACCCAGGAGGACTTTTCCACACCAGCACCCCACCACCCCACTCTCTGCAGCCGCCCGCACCCGGGCCTCCGTAGCAGTATCATCCTTTGAGCATGCTGGCCCGTCCCTTCCCGGCCTCTCGCCGGGAGCCTGCTCCCTGCCTGCCCGCGTCGAGGAGGAGGCCTGGGACCTGGACGTCAAGCAGATTTCCCTGGGTGAGGCGCCTCTCAAGGGGTGGCCCCCAACCGCTGGCTGGGTCATGGTGATGTTCAGGCTGCGTATTGCTAAGCAATTCCTTTTTCTAGCCAAGTAGCCCAGTTGCCATGACAACTACATACAGCTTCCTGTTGCTAAAAGAGCCTTCCATCTGGTTGCTAGGGAGATGCTTACAGCCTTTTGCTAAGAAGCACTTCTTCTGTACCTTTCTCTCTAGCTCTCCTTGAGTTTCTATGGAAACTGCCTCAGCTTCCTGTTGTACCCTCCCGGTTCAGCACGGCAATTCTTAGTTTCCTGTCGCTTCTTTCCTGGTTGCTCTAATGAAGCTGCTGACAGTTTCCTGCCTCTTGGTAGGGGGTTCTCTTGCAAGTGGATTGCTATGGTGCCTTGCAGCTCCCTGTTGCTGGAGGAGTAGTTGTTTAAGGTAATCAGGAAGGGTTTTATGCCTACTCTTACCCTAGCTTCCCCTCCAGCCTCAGAAACACTTGACTCTTCTGGAGATGGGTCCCCAGGACCAAGAACCGGCCCCAGCCTGCAGCCCCCGCACCCTGGGAGCAGCACTCCCTCTCTGGCCAGTGGAGGGATCTTAGGGCTCTCCCGGCAGGTAAGTCCCTGCAGTAAGGCTGGGAGCAGGTGCTCTCTTTCTGGGTAGGCTTTTCTGACCATCCGACATTGGGGAGTAGAGGAACTAGAGATTGCTCCTCTCAGCTGATGCCACAGATTGGATTTATTATCCAGTCTGCCTTTCTCCTCTCCCCAGGCCTGGCTGAGAAGCATCAAGGTCAGAGGTTAAAAAAAAAAAAGCCTTAAGAAGCAGGGAGAGACATACGCAATAGAGAAATGCCTAAACCCAGTGCCATTTCTGTGTCCTCAGAGTCATTCGCAAGCCCTGAGTGACCCCACCACGCCTCTGTGAGTGGTAAGTCAGCCACCCTTCTCCCACATCCAGTGTGCCTTCCTTCCTGGCCTCCGGTGCATGGGAGTCAGCGTCTTACCTCTCCCAACCCATCTCCTTCTTCTCTCCTGGCTTCCAGAGAAGATCCAGAACTTGGCTGCGCCCCTTGTCAGCACATTTTAGGCTGGGATGCCAATGGGACAGAATGGAGGACTCATTTCCCTCCCTCTGATTCCTGGACAGAGAGGGGGGCAAAGACCAGAGCTTCCCCTGTTGCTGCTCTCTTTAGCTCTCCCCTGCTTGGAGCCAGAGTGGCCATTTGCTTGCTTTCTGCCCCCGGGGGCAGGGAAGCATCCCTTCTTGCACGTTCCCCACCTGTGCTATGCACACCGCAGGACAGGGTCTGCTGACAGCCGCCTCTCTTCTCGTACCTGACTCTCCCAGGAGATTCATCTCTGCCAGGTCGAATGGAACCCCATTCTGGGGTATCGTGGGAAATGAAGTGTTATAAGCCGTTGAAGGAGATGGGTGGGCATTGCAGACTTTATATATGTAATTACTGTTATTATACTATTGTTATATTAAATGTATTTGCTCTCACTGTGTCTCCCAAGGGCCAGAGCAGGCCTCTGGATTGAGGTGTCTGAACTAACTCGAGTTCTTCCCTATAAAGCTCCAACTAGGATTCAGAAAATAAAACCAAGGTCATAAAGTAGCTTTTCTGCCCTTTACTGGCCCAAAACTGATAGTGTGGGAGTGTGGGAGGACGTGCCTCCTCCTCAGAAGTTCTAAGAAATTCAATGAGCTCTTTGAAGTCCCTCCTCCATTTTGCACCTACTTCTTGAGGTTGAGATGATCAGATGGGTCCAGCATAATCCAGTAATTATCTAGTGATGTCCTCAAGCTACGGTGGAGGAGGATCCTTAGGCCACTTCTTAGGGCCCATCCAGAGCTCCTGAATCTCAAGTCTGGAGATAAAGCAAAGTTCTGCATCCTGTTCGAGCTCATTGATAATGAAGTGCCTTAGGGAGAGCAAAACACAGGCAGACACACAGGGCCTTGTGCCTCAAGACACCTGTTTATTGGGGACATGACTCTTCAACAGGGATGACAGGAATCGTACCAAAAATAGCAACGTCTACAGGGCCCCTGACAGGGCTAGAAGGGTACAGTGCCCCCACCCCCACCCCTTATACAAAAATAAACTCTCCTGCCTATGGACCAGCAGAGGCTGGCAGGGCGGCTCCTCAGCAGGAGCGCATCCTCTACCAGCCCTAGGACCCCGTTCTCTGACCCTCACCTCTGCCACTTCTAAGGCACTGTGACTCCCCTGGGCTGGGTGGATACTGCCTGCCCACCCTCCTTCACCCACTGCCCACTTTACCTCTTGGTCCACCTTGGGCTGGGATATGGGTCCCACACTGCTCCCTGCTGGCTGCTCTACCCAACTACCTCTAGCACTTCCCTGCTCCCGCGGGGTAAGCTTACTAAGCTAATCACTCCTAAGAGGGCTCCCTACCGTTCTTGCCCCCCAAGACCTGCCTCTCCAGATCTAGACAGCCCTGGGCTGCCCTCCTCTTCTAGCGGAGGGCTGGGAGGTGTCTCTCCTGACGGTGCTCGGACATAGGGTGGAGATGTGTCAGCTCGGGGCTGCCGGCGGCCCCGGGCTCGACGGCTGTGGTGTACTTGCAGATGCAAGGTCATGAGCTCAGGAGCTCCAGTGGCAAAGGGGCAGAAGAGGCAGCGGTGAAGGGCACCCCCTGACCCGGCCTCACCTCCTGGGCCTGCCCGCAAGGACAGGTCCAGGGGCTCGGCCTCACCACCTCTCCCGTTGCGCAGGGTCCTCCCAGGGCTGGCAGGCTTTCTTCGGGACCCTGGTCCGGTGCTGCTCGAAAGAGGCCTGGTACTCGCAGCGCCCTCCACCCAGGTGGCAGAGGCTTGAGTTGGTTTGGCTCCGGACTGCGGCTGCAGTGGGGCTGAGCCCCGCGGGGAAGGGGGCGGGGGCTCTGGAGGAGGCCCAGGACCTGCAGTGCTCCTCTGCTCTCGGTGGTGGCGCTGAAGGTGATACTTGAGCGAGCCCGACTGGGTGCCTGCATAGTCGCAGTGTGGACACTTGTAGGGACGCTCACCTGGGAAGAGTGGGTTAGAGTAGGTCATGGGGTCACTATCACTGCGCGCGCACATACTCATACACATACACACACACACACACACACACACACACACGACATTTTGCTCAATTTACAAACCACCCCAAGGCTCAGAAGCCGATTCCCCACTAAGTGATTTAGATGAATCTGAAAGCTGGCCCATCTGAAGACTGCGCGGCATGACCTCCAGCCTTGCGGTGACTCTTGCCTCTCTTGCTCCTAGACCAGCCCTCACCTGTGTGCACGCGAAGATGCACTTTCAGGTGATGTGCCGAGCGGAAAGATTTTCCACAGAAGGGGCAGTCCTTGCCCGTGGCCCCGCGGCCCGCTTCGGATCGGGTCCCTCCAACCAGAAGCCCATTTTCTTCTGCAACACGTTAAAAGGAAGTTATAGGGTCTCACTGTCTTGTCCCAGCCAGGCACCCATTATACCCACCACATCTCTGGACCCAAAAGGAAATGGGTTTAGGGGAACGTAGATTTGTTAAAAGAGTTAACACCCTTTTACCCAGGGTTTACCCAGTAGGGAAAAGCCCAGAAGACTATGAAGACAGGTCTTTTGAAAAGGAAACTACAGGAGTGGTTGCCCAAGTGTTGACATACCTTGGGTGGCCGTAGATCTTGCCTGGGCCCCCACGGCAGGTGCAGACTGTCCTGACCCCTCACCTGAGTGGGGGTGCAGGGAAGTCAGAGTGCCCAACGACCTGCTCCGGGCCCAGCTCTCCTCTTCTGCCTCCACCACCTCTTCCTCCTCCGGTTCGTCTGTACGGTGCCGCCGAGCCCGACTGGGAAGAGCTGAAGGCAGCGGGCGGAATCCCCCATAGCTTCGGCCAGCTCCAGGGTCAGCACCCTCACCATTGGGTCGTCCTTCCCCAGCTCGCACACTCAGATAGCCTAAGAGGCTTGGGGGCTCTCGGTGCTCAGCTGGGGTGGGCGCCGGGGCCAGGAGGAGCGCAGGGCCTAGTGGCTCATAAGCCAACAGGCTCAGGTCAGGAGGCTGAGGGGCCCTGGAAGGAGCAGAGCCAGGCCCCGGGGCACGCAAAGGACCCAGCTTGCTGGTATGCACCTTCATGTGGTTCTTAAGGAACCAGGGCTCCTTGAAGCAGCGGCCACACACAGGGCATGCATGATCAAAGGAGGCCTTGTGCTTGCGCATGTGACCCTTGAGAAACCAGGACTGTGTGAAGCTCTGGCCGCACACCTGGCAGCGGAACTCAGGTGGCGCCGGGGGTTCCTCCGGAGGAGCAGGAGTCGGGGCAGGGTTTGCCTCCCGTTCAGGCTCTGGCCTAGGTTCGGGCTCAGGCTCAGGCTCAAGGGCAGATCTGGGTTCTGGCTGGGGTGGAGGCTGGGGTTCGGGTGTAGAAGTAGCCGCAAGGGGGCGCTCGGGAGCCCCGTGGGCCGTCAGACTGTGATGCAGCAACTCCTCCTCCTGGCTGGAACCAAAACTGCACAAGCTGCACTTCCAGGGCCTGTGCAGGATATGCAGGTGGCGTTCCCGCTCCGCGGAGGTGCGAAACTTGCCTTTGCAGAAAGGGCAACGAAAGGCAGACGAGGAAGGAACCTGAGGGCGCGCCAGGCCCTCTGCAGCAGGGGTGGCCTGCATGCCCCCTGAGCTTCTGGCTCTCCCCAGTTGGGCTTCACGTAGCAGGGCGCGTTCCTCCAACTCCAGCAACAGCCGTGCAGCAGGGCTTCGTGGGCGCTCAGGCTGGTGCGTTCGAAGATGTGAGCGCAGCAGAGCCCGCTGAGCTGCTCGGTGGCCACAGTGTGGGCACTGGAAGGCTTGGGCGCCCGGGTGTGCTCGCAGGTGCAAAGCCAGGATGGAATTGAATCGGAAGCGCTTTCCGCACACAGGACAGGGGAATCGCCGTTCACCTGCACGAGTCTCAGACCAGCCCACTGCTCCCATCCCAGGAGACCCGGCGCTCACACCTGGTCCGTTGGAGTAGTGCTGCAGATCCAGTTCGCCGTCGAAAGCTGGTGGGGAAGGCTCTAGGTGGCCGACCAAGATGCGGGGACGTGAGCCCTGTGGGGAAAGATGCACGTAGAGGAGAGGGTGGAAAGGGCCGATCTATGGAAAAGGCAAAGGCATGAAAGGCACGAAGAACGGAAAATACGAGTGTGTGGTAGGCTGGGGCCTGACCTGAGAACACTGGTGTGGTAGGCTGGGGCCTGACCTGAGAACACTGGTGCCTCTCACCTCCAGAAGTTGTGGAAGTTAGATACTGGGGCCAAGGTAATAGCATCTATTACTATAATAGGAAGTAAGAATGTAGGGAGGAGAGGGGGTACCGTCGAAGGAACTTGCGGGTCAAGGACAGTGCTCCACTCACCTCCATGGACCCCCTTCACATTCTTTGGTTCTGAGGATTGGAAGGAGGAGGAAGGAAAGCTGCTAATGAAGGCAACAGGTGCGGAGGTGCTAAAACAAGACAGATTGATTGGAGGAAAGATGAGCCCTGGCTCTCAGCAGTAAAGTCACCCCACTTTGCAGCCTGTATTCTTAAAACCCATCCCTTCTTCCTACGTGGATCTTGAGGTATCACACGCTTCCTGTTTGCTGTCTTCAAAACTTGCACCCCTTGATCTGCCAATCTGTATGACAAACCCAGAACTCCTCCCCCAAGTGATGTTTTCAACACCTAGTCCAGAACCACCATCACCCCCAGCACACACAATGTGGGAGGCCATCAGAGTACACCCCTCTTCCACTCGCATTGGGCTGTGCCACGGGCTAAACAAATGCGGAGGGCTAGCCATACTATTATCCAAGTGGTACCAGCTCCTCTCAGACCCGGGGCCAGCCAGCCAAAATCCCTCCAGATTCCTCCTCCTAGCTTCTGCCGGCACCCAGTCTTCTGGTCTTTCCTCCCCCCTCCCCCTTCCTGGATTCCTGATCCATTCATTTCCATTCATTACAGAGACTCATTCATGCATGGGAGAGAAACACCTCCCAGCAGCAGACTCTGGAGACAGAGGGGGAGGGGCATGGAGCCAGCTACAGAGGGAATGAAGAGAGTTGGGGGAGGCATGGAAGTTAAGGGGCAATACCAGCCTAGGCAAGGGGTTTAAACTGCAAATCCCATTTAGGTTTCACCCCGTTTCAAACCTTGGAGCCTGTGGTTTGATGGGGCATCTCAGCCCCTTTGTCCAGAGCTGTTCCGAGGCAGGCTTTCCTCCTCTCTGCAGGGGAGAGGCTTCCTCACACAAGAGGAGGATTACACTGGCTCTGAGCTCAAGAGGCTGGAGTGAGGGACGGGGGGCGGGGCCTTGCCATCTGCACAGATAGGGGGATCCACACATGCTCTGAGCAGGAAGGGGTTAAAATTCTCCATCTAAAATTCCCTATCCCTGACAAGTGCTGCACAGGGCAGGGAAGAGGAGAGTTGAGGGAGAGGATGGTGAGGGGGAGGTTCTCCTGCCATTTCACGGCTGACAGGGTCAGGAATTAGACTTCAGTGGCTGGCCAGAAGTCATAACTACCTTCCTCCTTCCATACAGAACTGTATCTTGTTCAGCCCAGATGAACTTGGGCCTAGCTTTCTTTAATTTAACCTCAGACATAATATTTGATAAAGAACTTCCTTACAGTGAGAATTATGAAACTGAAATGGGTTACTAGAAAAGAACTCAAGCCTTACTTTGCTTACAAATCTTTAATTGAAGCAAACTGGGGCAGGAGTTAGCCCTGCTTATCAGCAAAGACAACTCTGGGGCTTCGAAGCTGCATTAATTTTCAGCACTGAGTGGAGTGGCAAGACTCTACAGAGGGGCAAACACCTGTTACATGCAGAATCTGACCTTAGAGCATTAACAGACAAATTAACAAAATGTCCTGCCCAAGCATCTCTAGACAACCACTTAACATGTGTGTTTCTGCAGCTCCAAATTCAGGCATCCATTCTTGTCCTATAGATCCTCCACATAAACCTTTTACTGGGACCAACAGCCTGACCAGCCTCATTGAAAATTGCATAAAGGTGAATTAGAACTAAGGGGTACAAGGCCATTGTAAGCCTATGTCTTACAACCATGAATAAGTCACCTAATCTCTCCGTTTACCGTCTATGAAATGAATTACAATAAATTTACAATTGTAGTTCCTGCCAACTTGAAAGTTGTGTGGTTTTAAGTCACAACACTCTTCTGGCCCCCAAGAAATGTTAAAACAAATAGCCATTCCTTCAGTACCATGGAGAGTGCAGTAGGCTACCAGAGACACCACTTTGGCCACCTCAGAATCACAGACAGAACTGGGAAGTGTTAGGCACACTGGCCACCAAAGAGAGGACACAGAAACTAGTGGATGAGAAAAAAAAATCCTATTTGGGAACTATGGAGTATCAGAGAAACTATGGAGGGGTATCAGGGGAATTACTGTGGCCTTTTGGATGCCACTGAAAATAGAATAGAAAATGCACATACCTAGAAAAATTTTAATTAGCTATACAGACTGTCATAACAGTTACAGTTTGTACATCCTGGAATGGGTTACTGAGGCATCGTATTTGAGTCCATCATATTCTGTTGCTTTCCTGGGGATTCCCGGAATGTCCTGGTGTACAGCCAATCTGGTATATTCAGAGGAAGCAGATGGCTGGGAGGGGTGTGTGTGTGAATATTGCATGGTCATAGCTGACTAACCTATGGGCGCATATTCTGATCCTGAGAAGATGCTAGGGCCTAGAATAATGCCTGTAAAACACCAAGCAAAATGTCTCCTAGGAAAACGGCTTATATCTGAGGCAAAAGGAGCAGAAAAGGGCACGGCTTCCTCCTCCCCCGAGCAACACCAACCACACTGCATGTAGCAGTTCCCAGGATGGAAAGCAGTGACACATAAGAAGGCCCAAATGGAAGCTGAATTTCTCCTCAAGGGAAGTTTCCCAGAAGGTGGCCTAAAATCAGTAAAAATCCACCGAGACCTCCTAGGCCCAGTCAAGATGGCTTCCATCATCTCTCCATCAAACCCGGTCTCAGGCACCGGATCTCATAAATTGCTCTCGATAGGGGAGAGCACCAACAGAGACAGAGTGTGACCTGGTTTGCAACCTAAGTCAGACATGTATTGTCTGTGGACAAGACTCGCATTTTTCTACACTCAAGGCTTAAACACCACCCCTGAGCCTGGGCCAGGGAGTAGCACTGACCTACTTTCCAGAGCCAGGGGGAATCAGGGGTTATCTTGCTCCTGTGTGTATCTTTGCAGGATGCAGGACCAGCGGTACGCATGAGAAGTATTTCCAAAGCAACAGGCCAATTACTTTTACACGCTAGAAGAGCTGATGCAGAAAGGTAGGACCCCCAAATCCTACGGAGGATGGTGGTGAGAGACTTACAGAGAATCAGCTAAATGAAGGACCAAGAAGATTCCCCCGCCCCAAATATTGTGATTCATAATGTTTTAAGGTCAAGTGTTCAGTAGCAAAGGATTAGGGTCTCTGGAGCCTAGCTGTAAGTAGGCCTCTGCCCCTGGTCATCCCCAACACATGAATTTTTTTCCTTGTCGGCAATCTCCCCTCTCCTAAATCAGCTAATGAATATGAGTCACTTCGATAGATGAGATTAAATGGAAAGGGGGGGCTTATTAGACTGTCCGGAGTCAGGACCACCCGGAGAACACATAGAGACCAACAACTCACTTTTATGTTCTCTCCCTGGCTCTCTGAACCCCACTGCTCTGAAAGCTGCTTCAAATACACACTACAATGAACCTCGACACCTTTTAGAGTTCTTGGAAAAGGGATAGGGGGCATGAAATTTCAGTCATGGGCTCCCAAATAACTATCGAGAGGTGAGAGGGAGGCACAACCCCCCGCACACAATCTTCTCCCAGACCCATGTTCTAGCATGTCCTAACTTGACCCCGATTCTGAAAGTTCTGAGGAGCCCGGGCTGGGGCAGAGGGGGTTGGGAGAGAGACGGCCTATCTGCAGCCTTAAATCCCTCTAACTACAGCTGGCCCTTAAAAAAGTCAGTGTTAGTGCCTGTAAGAGCCTGAGTTCTCAGGCTGGGAGGTGGGTAGGAGACCCTCTGGGAGAATATTCCTCTCGAAAACTGGTAGGCAGAGCAGGACCTGTGCTCTCGCACGAGGGGCTCCACTTGCACACCCCACACTCCACCCGCGGAAAATATCCATGAGGACGATGGGGGCAGGGTTGGGACATAGGGAGGCCAGAGCTCAGCTACCCCGGGCCAAGAGAACAAAAGCAGAGTTACAGCCGCCTCCGCGGCTGCCGCGGGCCGAGCTCTTTGTGACACTTTGTTTGGGACACAGAGAGAAGCACCCCCATCCTCTCCC